>JAYMFT010411696.1:0-18206 GCA_038088735.1 Panulirus argus | reverse complement strand
AGTTGAAGTCAAATCCACCTTGACTTGTTTAGGCAAAACAGGACATTGCAATAATGAAATAAAGAAATGGAGGATATGACAGTCTTCCTAAGTATGGGATCTAAGGTAAGCACTGGGCAAAGTGCAAAATGAAGATATCAGAATAAAAGAGAGAATATATATGGTTACCTGTGTGCTACTGAAGGTGTCTCAGCAAAAATCAATGATAGAGGTGCCTTTTGGTAGGTTATGCAAAAAACAGGTATGTAATATTATTTGTGGATTAAACATGATGTCATTCTTAGACGAGTAAGTTGCAAATCATGCCCCTCCTGTACCCCTTGAACTTATAAAACTAACAAGTATTAAGAAATACAATATCTGCAGCAAGATTAAGTACCCAGTTTCATTTCTATCTTTACAGAGATAAGGAGGATTGCTTTCTTTATTTACTTAATTTCCACTGGGTCCCAGACATATTAGGGGATTTCAACAAATATAAAACAACACTAAATCACAACTTTACCAGAAAGTATTCTTGTTCCCATCCTCTCAGCATAGTCCTTTGAAAACCATACTTTGAGTTCACATTGTGCTGGTATTTCCTGAAAAGAGGAATAAATGATAAAAAATTAAAATCGATGTTTTCCCTCAGTATGAAAAACTAAACCTGATATATATAAAACACCCATACTTCTTAAAAAGAATTATTTGTCCAACAGATCTCATCACTGGTAATAAAATCGTAAGCAAATATATATATATATATACACATATTTTTTTCTTTTTCATACTTGATTGCCATTTCCCATGTTAGCAAGGTAGGGCTAGGAGACAGATGAAGAACAATACATCCATTTACATACACATATATATACCTATACAGGGGCCTACCAAAAAGTTCCAGGACTAGGCCTATGTATAAAAAAGTACTCACTTGATTCAAGGTTGGGCACCATCCCCTTTAAAATAGTCCCCTTTAGCAGCCATACAAAGCTCCCAGCGCTGGAGGGCTCTCTAGAAGTCTTATTCTCGAAGCATGGCAAGCACCTTCTGCGATTCGTGCTGGATCTCCTCCATGGTGTCAAAATGGCAACCCTTCAGCTGAAACTTCATCTTTGGGAAGAAGTTGCAAGGTACCAAATTTGGAGAGTAGGTGGGGTGTGGTAGGGTCACTGTGCTATTGCAGCCGAGAAATTCACAAGTTACGATAGCTCGATGAGAGGGTGCATTGTCATCATGAAGCATCCAATTGCTCTCGCGCCACATTTCAGGCCGTTTCCACTGAATGTCCTCCTTCAGGTGCCTCATAAGATTGCAGTAGATCTGTCTGGCCATTGAGGATGAATTCAGGGTGAACAACCCCACAAATGTCAAAGAAAACAATGAGCATGCTCTTGGTTGCACTGTGGACCTGCCTGGCCTTCTTCAGTTGTGGAGATTTTGGGTTCTTCCACTGCAAAGACTGTTGCTTAGTCTCTGGGTCATACCCGTAGACCTAAGTCTTGTCCCCAGTGGTGATCCTCGACATGAAGGCTGGGTCATCCAAGGCACAGTGCTCCTTCTGATTGGGGGTCACAAGCCTGGGAACGAACTCTGCAGCAATACATTGCATGTTCAAATCAGACAATAGGATTGCCTGCACAGTTCCATATGACACATCATTGATAGCAGCAATGTCCTTAATGGATCTCCGGCAATCCTCATGCACAAGTTGCTGAACTGTTTCCTCATCTTCAGGGGCTGAGTTCGTGAAAGGTCACCCAGACCTCTTGTCATCATCCAGTGAGGTTCTGCTCCTTTTGAATTGTGCATACCACTCGAAACATCTCGCATGACTCATTCCTTCATTGCCATACACATGACAAATCATGTCAAAGGTTTCAGTAGCAGATTTACTGAGTTTGATGCAGAATTTGAAGTTTGCTCTTTGCTCTAGTTTACTGTCCATGATGAAATTGCAAATGTGCATGTGCATGTGGTCAAAAAAACTCCCACAGAATAACACACAATGTTCACAGAATGACTCCACTTAGCAGACTGACTGATGACAGTTACGCCTAACTGTCACTGCATGCACATTGCTGTACTTCCATCTGTTGGCATGCTATGGAACTAGTTTTGTAAATTTTTGATACTACCACGTATATATACACATACATACACATGTACATATATATTCATACCTGCTCGCCTTCATCCATTCCTGACGCCACCCTGCCCCACAGAAAACAACATAAATACATAAACGAAAGGAAAAAAGATAACATATGCATTCTCTTTGCCTTGCCCCACGCCTGATCAATGCCCCCTGCTTCAGTGAGGTTGTGCCTGGAAAACAGACGAAGAAAGGCCACATCCACTCACACTCATTGTCTAAGTGTCACATGTAATACATTAAAACCACAACTCCCTCTTCATATCCATGCCCAACAGACCTTTCCATGGTTTAACTTAGACGTTTCACATGCCCTGGTTCAGTCCACTGATGGCATGTCAATCCCAGTATACCAAATCATTTCAATTCACTCTATTCCATGGATGCCCTTCACTCTTCTGCATGTTCAAGCTCTGATTGCTCAAAATCTTTTTCACTCCATCCTTCCATCTCCAATTTGTTCTCCTGGTTCTCCTTGTTCCCTCCACTTCTGATACACATATCCTTTGACAACCTTTCCTAACTCATTCTCTCCCTAAGTCCAAACCATTTCAACATACCCTCTTCTGCTCTCTCAACCAAACTCTTTTTATTTCCACACAACTCTCTAATCCTTTCATTACTTACTCGACCAAACCACCTCACAGCAAATAATGTCCTCAAATGTTTCATTTCCAACACATCTACCCTCCTCCGTACAACCCTCTCTATAGCCTATACCACACAACCATATAATACTGTTGGAACTACTAATGACCCCTAAGACAACGTCCTCTCTTTCCACACATTCTTCATTGCTCCCAGAACCTTCACTCTCTCCCCTACCCTATGATTTACTTCCACTTCCATGGTTCCAATTGCTACCAAGTCCACTCCCAGATATCTAAAACATTTCACTGGCTCCAATTTTTTCTCATTCAAACCTACATCCCAACTAACTTCTCCCTCAACCTACTGAACATAATAATCTTGTTTTTGATTACATACACTCTCAACTATCTCCATTCACACACACTTCCAAACTCAGTCACCAAATTCTGCACTTTCTTACTAGAATCAGCCACCAGTGCTGTATTATCAGTGAACAACAATTGACTCACTTCCTAAGCCCTCTCATCTCCAAGACTCTTGCATTTACCTCCCTCACCACCCCATCCAAAGACAAATTAAACAACCATGGTGACATCACACAACCCTACCACAGACTGAGCTTCACTGGGAACCATTCACTCTCCTCTCTTCCTACTCATTCACATGTTTTACACCCATGATAAAAACTTCTCACTGCTCCAAGTAGTTTTTTCCTCCCACACCATACATTTGTAAGGCCTTCCATGGATCATCTTCATCAACCCTATCATATACTTTCTACACATCCTTAAATGGTACACACAAATCTCTCTGTTTCTCTAAATATTTCTCCCACACATTCTTCAAACCAAATGCATGATTCACAAACTCTTTACCACTTTTGAAACCACATTACTGCTCCCCAGTCTGATGCTCTATACATGCCTTCACCCAATCAGTCATTACTCTCCCATAAAACTTACCAGGTACATTTAACTAACTTATGCCTCTGTAGTTCAAAACTAACCTTTGTCCCCCATATCTTTATAAGTGGCACTAAACATACATTCTGTCCATCAAAAACAGTCACACCCTTTCTAAAGAAATTCAAGGACAATACCATCCACTCCAGCCACCTTGCCACATTTCATCTTACGCAAGGCTTTCCCCACATCTCCCTTCACTAAACCTCTTTCCATGCCTCACTCACTTCCCACACCTACCTCCCCCTGTCATCAAACACATTCAACAATCCTTCAAAATGCTAACTCCATCTCCTCCTCACCTCATAATTACCTGTTACCACTTCCCCATCTATGCCTTTCACTGATGTTCCCACTTGTTCTTTTGTTTATCTCACACTAATAAACTTCAAAACATTGTATTTTCCTTGAAGTTTGCTTATAATCACTCATCCTAACCTCATTTGCCTTCTTTTTTAATTCCCTGCACCTTCCTCTTAACTTCCTGCCCCTTTCTTTAGTATATCTAATCAACTGCACCTCTTTCCTGTAAGTACCACACATACATTTCTCTTTTTCTCTTTTGCTATCAAACTTTCTTCATCATCCCACCACTCACTTCCGTTTTTCACCTGCCAACCTCCCACCTTCTGCATCCAAAACACATCTCTTGCACATCCCAGCCCTGCTACTCTAAATATCTCCCATCCTCACCCACACTTACTTTGTTCATTCTCACCCTTTGCCATTCTGCAATTAATCTCCCCTGGTATTTCTTTACACGCATCTCTTTTCCAAGTTCAGTTATTTTCACCACCCTCTTCTCACTCATATCCTTTCCTCTTTTCCGAAAGCCTCTACATATCTTCACCCTTGCCTCCACCTGGTAATGGTCTGATATCCCAACAGCTGCCCTTCTTGACACATTCACATCCAAGTACTTCTCTTTTGCACTTCTACCAATTAGCATGTTCTCCAAAAATGCCTTCATCATCTTTCCTACTCACCCTCATATACTTTAGTATGTCCCTCTTTTTTAGACAAGTATTCCTGATCGCCCTTCCTTTTATAATACACAACTGCACAAGCTGTTCACCACTCCTGTTTGCCTCACTAATTACCCCATTTCTCCCAATTATGCCCTCAACTGCCACGTAACTCTCTCTCATTATATCACCCATGACTAATACCCAATCTTTTGAATCAAACTGCTGACCTACTTACTCAGCTGCTTTCAAAACACTTGCCTCTCATCCTCCTCCTCAGGACCTTGTGCATAAGTACTAATAACCCATTTCTCATAATCCAATTTCATTTTTATCCACATCAGTCAGGAGCTCACTTCTCTACATTCTTTTACACATTCCCACAACTCCAACTTAATCAGTATTGCTACCCTTTACTTACCTCTTGCCCTCACACCATCCCCTGACTTTACCCCTAAGACATTCTAAAACCATTCTTCACTTCTACCCTTGAGCGTAGTTTCATTCAGAGCCAGAACGTCCATGTTCCTTTCCTCAAACATACTACCTATAAAACCTTTCTTCTTATCTTGGTTATATCCACAATTAAAACAAAGAACCTTCCCACAACAGGCCCTGACAATATATTTAACTTTCACTTAAAACACTATGGCCCATTTGCAATCCAAGCATTTGTTTCAACTTACTTCAACTACCACTGGCTACACAACAATATCCCTCACAACTGGAAACTTGCTAACAAAATACCAATCATAAACCCTCCAAAACACACAACTTCCCCTCCTCCTACTTCCCTCTATTCCTTCTATCCTCATTATCCAAACTCAGTGAAAAATTATCAAACAAAACATCCCACTCTTACACAAAAAAAAAAACACTGCTTCACATCCAAACATTCAATCACCACACTACATAATGACTCCATAAAATAAACTGTAGATGGATTCAACCAACCACAACTCCCTTTCTGCACAATACTATTGACAACAGACATCAACAAAGCATATGACACTGTCCCCCTACACATCCTTAAGCAAATAATACCTGACACCATACTTCACAAAAATGACAGCTCTTTTTCATAATTAATCAACGTTTCCCTCATTAGAGATGTAGCACCAGGATCAGATGAAGAATGGCTGCATCTGCTCACATACATTCTCTAATTGTCATGTAATGCACTGAAACCACTGATCGCTATCCACAATCAGGACCCACAAACCTTTCCATGGTAAACCAAAGGATGCTTCACCTGCCTTGGTTCAGTACAGTGACAGTACATCAGCTCCTGTATACCACCCTGTTCCAATTCACTCTATCCCGTGAACACCTTTCACCTTCCTGTATGTACAGGCCCCGGTTGCTTAAAATTTTTTTCACGCCATCCCTCCATCTCCAATTTGGTCTTCTCATTCTCCTTGTTCCCTCCACTTGACATAAATAATCTCACTGTCAACCTTTCCCCACTCATTCTCTCTATTTATGCCCTAACCACTTCAGCATAAAAAGTGGTTAGCCAAATTTAAAGATGGCTGCCAAGCCAGAGTCACTTGCAATAGCTTCATCTCCAAACCAATTAAACTCCACACTCGAGTTCCCAAGAAGTAATTCTTTCTCTAACACTCTTCAATTTGTTCCTACATGACCTCCCATTACCTTAAACAAACCTTAATTTGAAAGTCCTGCTGTATGCCGATGACTTCACACAGACATGACAACACTCTGATATTAAAGTAGCAACACCAAACATTCAGCCCTATATCATGCAATTGCAATTATGGCTCGCCCAAAACAGAAAATCAGCATATCCATAGAAGCCTTCAATCACTATTTTAACCCCAAACAGACATGAATCCCATTCACATCCTCCAGTCACCATGAATGGACAGTCTCTCCCACTAAACCAAACACCAACCATTCTAGGCATCACACACACACAATGTTCACTCCCCACACAAACAACAGCAACACAAAAGCAGCACACAAACTTGATACCTTCAGAGAAATAACTGGCGCTAGATCTGAACAAGAATAAGGGTTTCTTAACATCCTATACAAACAATTCATCAGCTCCACTTTAAATTATGTCTTACACAGGTCATAGTGTTGAGATATGTGTGTGTCTATATGCTAAGAATGCAGGACAATTAAGTAGTAAGCACTAGGTGTCTTCTTCCTTACAGTGGCTGCATCATGGGCATGAAAGGTCTTAAGATATGTTGAAACAGTGCTTGTAGTGTTGTAGCGATGGGTGATGTCCAGAGCGTACATAGGAGAATATGACCCATGTGTCTCTTGGGAGCATGGTTTCAGATAGGTGTATGTCTAGAAGGTTGGAGTTTGAGAATGAGCTTGGATGTCATTTGTTTAGTGCCTGTTGGGTTACTACAGTGTGTATGTGTTTTCTAAGGGTTATATTTTCTGGGGGAGGTGGGAAGGGGGGGGGGAGCATTGTGAGTAAAGATTACTGGAGTGTGAGGCAGGGATAAGCTATTTCTTTCTATTTGGTGTTGGTGGTTTGTCTGTATAGAGTGGTTTGGGTGGAAAGGGGGTAGTGGTGTTACATAAAACTGAATGCTGAGCATGTTGAGGTGGGACTGTATTGGGGGAGGATCTTTGTTTCCTTGTAAATGTGCTGAGTGTCTGTGGTTTCTATGTAGTCAATGATTGTTTGGAATGTACTATTTTCTTTGGTTTTCAGTTTTGTTGCACAAGTAAAATGTCTTCAGTTTGATATGGTCAGGACCATGCAAATGCCAAACTAGCAATTTTCTGAAATACAGATACTGAACATTTCTAGGGTTCTGATAGTTTTGTAAAGCATAAAGTCCAGAAATATAAGTGAATTCAAAAATAAATTACATTCATCTAATTCAAAATACTCATATATTACTGGGGCTCCTTGTTCAACATATTGGATGCATTCCTGAAAACTGTAAGTGAAATTGCTTTAAACAAAGCCAACTTTACCACAGATTTAATTCTACAAAATGGAGATATGTTTCTTGGGAATATTTCTGGAAACATTTCCTCATATATGCTGCTCTTCAAGTGTTACTTACATACATTTAAGATAACCATGAAATAGCAAAATAAAGTGCCTTTCTGATGTCATTAAATCATCCACTAACATATTGCTTTATTACATTACTTGTTATCCACTATCGTATATCATATTCAATTTACACATCCTCAACTACAGCACTTCATGCTAAGCACTTCCTACTCATCTATTAAGGATATTTCATACTTGATCGCTATTTCCCACGTTAGCAAGGTAGTGCTTGGAAACAGACAAAAGACACCTCCACTCTATTTATATCTCTGATGCCTGTTTTAATTGAAACTCCTTCAAAGGGAGTGCTGCTTCTTAGCCTTTAGTGCCTCAACCTTAGCAAGCCACTGGCAGAGGGCAAGTCTAGCATAGTATTTGCAGAAGCTCCCACTTAATGTTCCTAATGACTACTTCTATCTAATGGTCCTACCTACTACTTCTAACTAATGTTTCTAACTAATGTTCCGGCCTTAATGTTTCTACCTACTACTTCTATCTACTGCTCCTACCATTTTGCCAAAAAGCAGGGGTAGCACAAAGTGCTCACCGCAGGAAAATCTAGAGTTATGAAGAATGAGCTGCATGAGTTAAGTGTTGTCAAGTGTTACATATGACAAGGAGAGATTGTATGTTTGTCGACAGAATGCCAGTAGTCGACATGTTAGTAAGGCACATACATGTACATATACATATATATACATGTACACATCCATACTTTCTCGCCTTCATCCATTCCTGGTGCTAACCTGCCCCACAAGAAACAATATCACCATCCCCTGCATAAGCATGGTACCACCAGGAAACTGACGAAGAAAGGCCACACCTGCTCACATCCATACACGACCTGTCATGTGTAATGCGCCAAAAACCACAGCTACCCTTCCACATCAGGACCCACAGATCTTACCATGATTTACGCAAGATGTTTCACATGACTTGGTTCAGTCCTCTGATTGCACATTGACCCCAGTATACCACAACGTTCCAATTCACTCTATTCCATGCCTTAGGGCTATAATACAGTTATATATGTTAAGGACTTCCTACACAACTTATTTGGGATATAATGCAATTATACAAATGGAAATGAGCGTGGACAGACAAATGCTATGTGAATACTTCAAAGTTAGCTCTCTCTGAAATTTCAAAAGTTAAACATTTTAATTAATGTTTACAATAGCATGTACCTGTCTACAAATCTCTTAACAGTAGGAAAAGTTTTTGTAGTGAATGTTAATATAAATTTTAATACAGTACTACATGATGTTATGAAACATTGGAAATGAATATTTCTATATCTTAGTAATACACTAAGTGGATGTTTGTTATTTCCCCCTGGATAAGTTGAGGACTATAGTGCTTGTCTCTTGATCATTCTATTTTTCTTATATGATGTTCTTTCATTTCAAGAGAAAACTTCCACTTCCTATATATCAGAAAGTATGGCATCAGCATTGCATCACCCAGATGGAGTCTGCAATACAAATCCATAAAAATACATACTGAAAAGCATTAAACTGTTGATCTACTATAATTATATTTGACAACAGGATTTTCTATAGGATCTCAGGTGTATTTCACCAACTTTACTGCAATCATCTTGTATTTCAGGGCTTTTTGTTAGTTTTTGGAGTTTAGGGATACTGGCAATTTTTCGAATCACAGAAATTTTTCACACTTGGGGAAAAAAAAAGAACAACAGGTGTTTCATAATCATGGACAGCTGGATAAAAGACATTTCAAGTGTATTTACACATACATGTTTATCCTTTCAAATGGTATGCCAAAAAATCAACAATTATTTTATTCCAAAAGTATTGCACCAAGGGCATACTCAATACCTAGAGCAGCCACAGTCAGTGGTTAACTAACCTTGATAGTTGCAAAAAATATTTCACCCCTGTACTGGAAAGCCACCAAATTTTGCTCAGCTTTCCTCTCTGCAGGGCGCACAAAAATCATCCAATTACTGCATTCTTCTTGTTGAGTGTCAAGAAGTAAGTAGTCTCCTTCCTCTTGTATTATCTTGAAAACAATGCCAAACCTATAAAATACCAGTTTCATTTACAAAGCTAATATTATGGAAATATGTATTGCAATATTCCAATCTTCCTAAAAGTCAGCCTAGCTCTTGTGTAAATTGTCTTTATAACAAACATGCCCTTCACCTACGTAATTCTCTTATAAAGTTGTCAGTGCCACATGGATGACATTGTTGAGGTAAGGAAACATGACAGAAAGTACCAGGCATGCTTAATGCACAAAAAAAATTGTAATGATAATGTGTCCTGAAGGAAAGTGTGACAAAACACAGCTGTAATCATAAGCTAAATCTGTACCTTAATTTATATTTATTGATATCTTCGATGCCATTCCCTCCTGGAACTTCCTAAAGGGGTTAGTCAGAGCAAGTCTCCTTAACTGGTGAACTCCAATGTTGCATTTTAGCCCTCTGTGTCACACCTTTAGCAGGTCACTGGTAAACTCCAGTGCTGCTTCTTAGCCTTTAGTGCCTTCCCCTTAGCATATGGTGAGAATTAGTAAGGACATGTTGAAAAGGGGGTATATGTGTCAGAAGTGGAGGGGACAAGAAGGAGAAAGCCTAATTGGAAATAGAAGGATGGAGTGAAGAAAATCTTGAGTGAAAAGAGCCTGAACATGCAAGGGGGTGTGCCTTATGCATGGGATAAGATAGAATTGGGATACTGTGGTATGCATATGGAAACAGGCTGTCAGTGGACTGAATCAGGGCATATGAAGTGGCTGGGGGAAACCATGGGAAGGTCTGTGGGATGTGTTTGTAGATACGGGGCTGTGGTTTTGGTACATTACATATGACAGCTGGAGAATGGATGTATGCAAATGAGGCTATTTCTTTGTTTGTTCCCAGCACTACCTTGATAAACTGAGAAACTGCTAAGAGTGGGTGGAATTTATTGTTTACATAAAATAAATGAACACACAGTTTTCCCATCATCAGATATATACCCAATATTACTATAATGATTGTTTCATTTTTCAGGAGCTCTAACTTTTCATCATTTAATTATTTATATGGGGAGAGATCTCGGGAGCTTAAGTAAGACATCACAAAACATCAGGTAAATGACTTCTTCATGATCATCTCTAAATGCATAATATGAAATGACTGTCATCTCTAAATAGGGTCCAAGACTACAGTTTACATAAAATATAATGGAATCCCTGAAGCCACAACCTAAAAAAATCTCGTAGTATCTTCAGTTATCTCCCTAACAAATTATATTATTTTTCAATGTATACAATACCTAAAAAATCCTAATTGTGTACTATTTTCCATTAAATCACTATCTTCCACTAGAAAACAAAGTTATGTTTTCAAAGCCAAACACATCTAACATAAAATCAAGTCAGCACATCAGTGTGAGTCGATAGCACTGTATGTTGGTTTATCTACGAGGGTGTTATTCAAATACCTCTATAATTCACACTGGGTGCTAGTCTCTCATTGTTATAGATGATTTGCCCTCTACAACATATATTTACCTTTTCCTCAACAAACATAAATTTCTTTTCCTGTTCTTTTGATGGGAAGTATAATGCAAACAAACTCCACTAACTCACATTATTCATCAAATGCCCTCTGCATCATATGTATCACATGATCTTGGGAAAGTAAAAGTGTCTGCATGCCAATTTCCTTGATAATCATTGGGTGACGGAGGCATGTGAAATTTATTCCAGCTATAGCAGAAGCTATCAACATCTATGAATAAGTGGTGGAATCAAACTTCAGTTGGGAATTCAAGTGAAGACAGGAACAGTTAAATCCTTATATGAGGGCCACAGAAACCCTCATCAAAATGTTGATTTTTTTCTTTTTTACCATTGGAGGCTCTGTTCACCTTCAAAGGTCCACATCAAGGCTGGGCCTTAATCAAAAGACACAGAAGTTAATGAAAGGGAAAAAGAGACAAAGAAAAGGCTTCACCTTAGGATTTTGAAGGAAGTGAAAAACCTATCTTTTAAAAAATGCCACCACAGTTATTGGGAAAGACATGAGACGGTACAGAGTTACAAAGCTTCAAGGTGTATGGAAAGAAGCACTTATCAAAACGGCCCACCCTTGAGTTGCCAACGGCCCCACGCTAATCATACACTGTAGCAACTTGCTGAGGACTATATGGTCTAGCTAGTAGTGGAGGTACACAAGCAGTGGTTCTCAGGAGCAGAAAACAAAGAAATACCTATAGAAGAGGGAAAGTGAACCAATATTGTGGCATAGAGCAAGCAGGTAAAGTCTAGAAGTTAGACTGGGGAGTTTATAAGTCACATCACTTTCAACTCAACACTGTCAAGCAATGATGAAGGGCAAGAACCACTAGATATGAAAACAGTACTCCATACAAAGACATAATCCTTTGTATAAACAGTGCAACTGTTTTACTCATATGAGGTCCACAACACTGCATGATTAAGTTCAGAATGTATATGCAACAACTTGGTTCAAGAACTAAATACCACCTACTTACATCAATTCATTTAATTGATAATTAATAAAAAATAACAAGAAAATGTGAACAGAGCTTGAAAAAGTAGTAGATTGGGTTGGGGTAGAATGAGGCTTACCAGGAGGAAAACAGAGAGACACTAAGGTGTTCTACATCATCCCTGAATTACATGATTCAGCAACTGTTTCACCTGAAAGTGGGGAAGTTTTCCTAGGCCTTTTGAAATGATACACCAATTTAACTGTGTGGAATGCCTCTTATTCTCAATATAAAGCTCCCTGATAAAACATCCGTGAGCATGGTGTTTACAGAATCCACTTGCATTAGCTTAACCTGCAACCAAAAAGTCACCTTTGGTAATGATGTATTGTCAATGGATAAAAGGAGTACAATCTTTTCAGAGAATTTCTCAATCCAGAGGAATCCATCATTTCCCAATTACTGACTGCAGCAGTTGACTTAGGGCTGTAGGAGCCCTGTAAGATGGGTCCTGGAGTTATACTTAAAATCTGTGAGCACAAGAAAATGGAAAAGGGACTTTTCAAAAAGATGTTATATGTTATGAATATGTTCCAAAAGTATCAGTATTGTGGAAGCAACAAGCCAAGCAAGAAAACTGCAAATGCTAACTGGATACAAGTCTAGAAAGACATATGACACCTAAGTCCAACAGATGAGGATCCATTACACTGAGTTCCCTCCCCATACATATCACATTCTCAATTTTCATGATATTATCTGTGAAGTTAATATCTAATAATTATGATGTATCTGTCCCTCTGAAACTAGTATGTTCAAGGACATACTGATACAGAAAATTTCATGTATACACTCTCAGAACTTGTGTCTCCATGACTCTGTCTCCAAAAGAATCCAAATTTTCAGTCTGTCTCTTTATCATTGGAATCCCACATTACAGTAATTGTATGTTACCATCTGTGAGAAGTGTATAATTCACTGCTTCAGGTACATTCATAATTGTTCCTTCATTGTTACACCCATGTATTTGTTCTGGTTCATCAAAATTCTTTGGAGGTTTATATGTTATCAACACCACTATGCACTTCTTTCCCACACTTAATCTTACCATATATTGCTGGGATGGGCCACCTTTCAGCATTTCCTAATATACATAAGGCTGTCTCTTAATGAGAGGGCCTACTTTCCTCTTCCTTTGTCCTCTTTACCTCCTTGCCATCAGACTAAATGAAACCTTATCTTCTTAGTAAGTTCTGACTCCATAACTTCAAAAGTATCAAGTGCTATATGTCTCTATATTTTTGAAGCCCATTTCCTTTGGGAACTCCTTCAAGGGGGTGGCCATGGCAAAAGAGTCTCCATAACTGATGAACTCCAAAGTTGCTTCTTAGCCTTTTATACCTCACCCTTAACAGGCCACTGGCAGAGAGCAACTCTATTGCAGTGTTTTCAGAGGCACCTACCTAATGTTCCTACCAACTACTTCTATCTAATGTCTCTACCTAATATTCCTGCCCAATGTTACAACCTATCTACTTCAAACTAATGCTCCCAGATAATGCTCCTACCTAGTACTTCTACCTGCTGTTTCTACCAAAAGCTCCTGTCTTACATACCTACCTAATACTTCTATCGATTGCTCCTGCCAATCTTCCAAAAAGCATGGCTAGCACGGAGCGCTCATCACAGGAAAATCTAAAGTTGCAAAGAATGAGTGGTGTGAATTGCATGATGTCTATTGTAATGTGTGACAAAGAAAGATTGTAGTTCTTTGAGGTTTTTTAGGTGTGGTGACTAAACCTGAGAAGCATAATCTAGTTTTGGTTTATATAGGATGTGAACAGCTTCATGAATATTTCCTTATCCATGAACTTCAATGCAATCCTATTATCTGCCAGCAAACAAAAGGTCTCTTTAACTATACTCCTACAGTTGGACTCTAGCAACAGGTTAGGGACAATTTTCAATCCAAAGCCTCTCTTACCCATACATTCCTGAAGATTATTTCCTGGTAGATAATATTCATAACCAGGCTTTCTTTCACTTTGACCCCATCTTCATCAGTTTACATTTACTCATGCTAAATTTTATAAACCATGTATCAGATCAACTTCGGAGTCTGTCTAGGTCTCCTTGTAAGTTGGTGCCATTCACTTCAAATTTTTCTCTCACATGACTCTGACATCATCCACAAATATATCTGAGCTCAGTCCTTCTGGTTCCAGGAAAGTACCCTACAATATGCCAAAGGTGACTCAACCCATTTCAGGAAGGCTCCACTCACTAATCTTATCTGTTCCCTTCCATTGAGATACTCCTCCATCCATCAAGGGAATCTTCCCCTAAGAATATATTATGAAATATTAGACTAGCTACACTGGTAGAGACGGAAAAGCTAGTGAGGCGGACACACGAGTTCGCTGGCCTGTGTGGACTGATCTCTTCTCAACCTGCGAAAAGAGGAGAGGTCATGGAGGTCCTGCTTGTTTGTACCAAACTCATCTTTTATTTCTTTCATATGCACAGTCCTGGTGGCGAATAACATGAGTATCTGTAGACAGATTACACTGATCACTTATCAGTACATTACAAGTACTCTACTAAATGTTACTTTACGTTCAATATATGGCTGGAAATATTTTGGCTCTTTGAAATCATCTGATACCAAAGTCCTCCATCACCTAAAGATTAAAAAAGAGATAACTACGAAAAGTTACTACATACTATCATGGAAGAGTGTGAGGTCTGAGGGACAGAGGTGCAGAGGTCTTAGGCTGGTCTACCTTCTACTTACATAATCCCACTGAAGTCACTCTGAGTCACTTCTTCACATTTCTTACTCCATTCTTCTTACCTTTTTCACATAAAATTGGGCACACATTCATAATTTCATGGCTTAGCTCAAGGGTGGCAGGACGGAGGTAAGGGATCCCATGCTGGCCTACCTCCCTTTGTACTAATAGAATCACAAAATGAGTACTCATTTCTTCATATTTCAGTTATTTTTCTAAACTTTTCTCACCAACGGATACATATGATGAGTGTTCGTCCCCATCACTTAGATCATCCAACACTCAACTTATTTTCTGCAATGTCATCACATACAAACAACCTGCAGGTCTAGAGTACACATATCGAGATGACTAGAGGTAAAGAGGTACAGAGTGCAGAAATTTTTTCCATGTCTTCTAGATACAGAAAAGACCTCTATACTCAAAGAACAGTACAATAGGACAGCTGGATATTCAAACATATAAAAGCATCAACGATGTTGACTGCTACTGTAAAAAAACATCCACAGGTGTCTGCCACCATTTGAGAGATAAACTTCCATATGATGTCAACATTCACAATTCCTTTACGAAGTTCATTCCATTTATCCACTACTCTTATACTATAAAAGTACAGTACTCTTTCACATTTATTCTAACACTTTGCTTAATTAATAAAGGTGCCATCTTTGCTGCCTACCTCCACACAGTCTCCATTAATTCTTTATGCTCCTTTAAGTTTGGTGAATAAACCTGAGAAACATACTCTAGCTTTGGCCTAATGTAGGATGTGAACAGTTTACTAAATATTTCCAAATCCATTTTGTCATACTTTTCAAGTTCATTCTAAATTTCCCACATTAGCAAAGTAGCACCAGGAACAAACAAAGAAAGGTTGCAGTCACTCACATCATCTCTAGGTGCCATGTGCAATGCATATATTTATTAGCCATATTCCATACCCATATACCAGAACTATATTCTAATATATGCCAACAGACAGTCTGTCTTCTTTACAATTTTCCTTTTCCCACAATAGCAAGGTTACACCTGGAACAGAAGAACAAAAGGCTGCACTCATTCACGTCCATACTCTAGCTGTTATGTGCAATGTACCAAAACTACAGTTCCCTATCCACAACCAGGCCCCACAGACCTTTCCACGGTTTACCTCAGCCACTTCACATGCCTTGGTTCAGTCCACTGACAGCACAATGACCCCTGTAAACTAAATAATTTCAATTCACTCTGTCCTGTGTATGCCTTTAACCCTCCTGCATGTTCAGGCCCCAATCCTTCCATCTCCATTTTTTTTTTTTTTTTTCCTCAGTGTCACAATATAGCCCAATCTGCTACTGTTTGTACTGCTTTGGTGCCTATTTCATGCTACATCATGACCCTGCTATACTCAATTGCCCTGCACACTCGACATACAAACATACACACACATCACTATACTTTATGGCCTACGGTCCCACCCAGTGGATGTGGCTTGGTTCCTGGAGCCTCATAAAGACAGAAGGGAGAAGGGACTCCTGGGGCAGAAAGTAAGTATTCATTTATCTATTTATCTATTTCTATAATATTACCCTGGGACCAATTTCTAAAGGCTCCTGCAGCTCAGGGCAATAGATGCAAGAGACAGACAAATTTGGAAAATCACTACCAAGATCTAATGGTACATTTGTTGTGACTGAAGGTCACTTTAATGATGTCACCATTCACTGATCGCACCTGACATAATAATCCCCAGAAGGATGTGTTTGGTGGCCCATCCTACACATCTGCACCTGCAGTATTAATCCCTCACACCCACACTTGATGTCAGCTGCCACTGTGATTATAGATGACCTGACCATTTCCATTAGAAGTGCCACTCTTACTGACTTAACCTCAAGTCCACCAGCATGGAGCAAAGTCAGAAGCTTGTAACAGTCGGTTTCAACATCTCAAATTTCCCTTTGGGAATAGCCACCACTCACAGACTTGATCTCGCCATCTCTTAAATACCCAAGAATCAATGAAGCAAGTCAGTCAGGCAGAGGACTCACAACTAGACAACAAGTGTACCACTCGAGGACCTGGAGTCTTAGTGATGTAACTCCAGACTCAAGCCGCCCTTTGGCATCATCATCAGCATATGTCCCAAGGTGACTCCTGATGCTTTCATCTTCCTAGCAGGTTTCATTGTGGTGCCACATCTCTGACATCCACACCTCCTACAGGAGTTCCACATCAACTCAGCATCCATGCATTTCTCACATGTGGTCCTGCTTCATATGACCCCTACTATCGCAAGCATCCCAGGCCCCCTTCCTAGCCTGTCTCATATTACTCAACCTACCTTACTTTACCTCTTCTTCACCACAATCCTACACCTCCAGTAGCTCATTGCCCTCAGTCACCTTATTTTGTGTACAGAGGCTCCCTGACTTACAATGGTTCAACTTACAATTTTCTTACTTTACGATGTTGCGATATTCAACACTTTACTATAAAATGGGCTTTGGGTTAGATGATTTTGTCCAACTGTAGGCTAATGTAAGTGTTCTGAGAAGGTTTAAGGTAGGCTAAGCTAAGCTATGATGTTCGGTACGTTAGATGTTGTACAGCATTAAATGTATTAAATGCATTTTCAACTTACGATATTTTCAACTAACGATGGGTTTATTGAAACATAACTCCATAATAAGTCGGGAGCCTCTGTATTCTATCTATCTATTCTATTGTTGTTGTTGTTGTTTTACGAGTTGCCACGCCTCTCTCTCTCAGTTCTACCATCCCATTAAATCCAAAACACAACACTCTCTAAACATCTAAATCAATTCCAAATAATAAGTGTAGAGTGCACAATGGAGACAGCCTAAAATGGAAATTATGTGAAAATTCTGATTTACTTTATTACAACCAATATGAGTTTAGGATAAATTTAGTTACTACATTTTTTTTCCAGATGCTTGACTAACTGTATGTTAATGTTTAATACAATCTTTCCAACTGTCATTTCATACTTTCTTCACTTTCACCACTCAGTGTTGAAAACCACAGGATCAAGAATAAATGTTTCAATTATCATTTACCTAAAAACTCAATTCCCATGTAATCACAACTGGATGGAACAACTAGAAAAAGGGTTCAAACAGTGCATCACTATCATCCACTTATACATATATATATATATATATATATATATATATATATATTTATTTTATTTATTATACTTGATCGCTGTTTCCCGCGTCAGCGAGGTAGCGCC
>JAYMFT010411685.1:0-18208 GCA_038088735.1 Panulirus argus | reverse complement strand
ATATATATATATATATATATATATATATATATATTTTTTTTTTTTTTTTTTTACGATCGAAGACACAACCCATGTCCCGAATCCAGTTTCATTGTTAAGAGAAAAGAACGTTCTGCAGCAAATTGACATAAAAACTGAAGACATACAATCAGCAGTAAACTGAATTGAAATAAAACGACAGGACCTGTTAAGTTTTATCACACAATAATGAAAGAGGCGGAAATTATATATTTAAGCCCTTGACTGCCCTTTTCACTTGCTACGGAAAAGTTCCAGATGAATGGAAGTTTGCCAGTGTAACACCGACATTCAAAAAGGTGATAAGTCACTGCCCGGAAATTATCTTCCAGTTAGCTAAACGCCTGCAGTTGGAAAACTTTTGGAAACCATCATTCGAGTTAGAATTGTAAACCATTTAGAGGACCACCTCTTAATAAACGATTCTCATCATGGTTTTAGACGAAATCGCTCCTCTGCTTGATTATATTTCTGATATAATCAACACTTAAGTAAAGCAGTTGTTGTAATTTATCTAGATTTTCAAAAACAAAGAGTAGTGATTAATGGTTAAGTCTCAAAATGGTTAGACGTAACAAGTGGAGTGCCACAAGGATTAGTTTTGGGACCTGTTCTCTTTCTCATATATATTACTGATATTGATAATGGGCTGCATTGCAAGATATCATAATTCACTGATGATACAAAGCTGGGAAACAAATCTGTAAATGGATTTGAACGTCTACAACTTCAAACTTGCATAGACAACCTAATGGACCGGGTTCATAGGTAGCAAGTGAATTTTAATATCGATAAGTTATAATTTAGCTTTACATGTCGGTAGCAAAAACGAAAAGTTAAGCTACATTATGAATTCTTTTGAACGGCGAAAGCTTAAAGAGGAAAAGTTTTGGGCATAATGATCTCTAGTGACCTAAAACAAATAAACCAGCGCAAGAACATTGAAGAACGAACAAAATTTTTGGATTTATAGGTAGGGCCTTCGAATTTAAGTCCAGGGAAATCATCTTTACTCGTTACAATTCATTGGTTTGACCCTATCTTGAATATTATGCTCAGTTTTGGATACTCTGCTTAAAAAGGAAGACATAGAATGGAAAGAATGCAGCTTTGAACTACAAAGATGACTCCCGGACAGAGAAACAAATCCTTCGAGAGCAGATTAAATGACCTGACTCTAGCTTAGAAAAGAAAAGGGTTAGAGGTGATGTAATACAGGTATTCAAAATTATCAAAGGCTTTGATAATCTTGATTTATGAAGTTTCTTAAGACTGGATTCGTTTGACTTTACTCGGAGTAATGGATACAAACTCTATGGCAAGCGTTTTACCTCGAATGAGGCGAAGTACTTTTTCCTCAACAGGATTTGTTACATATGGAACAATTTGCCAGTTAGAATGGTTGAAAGTAGAACTATAGATACCTTGAAGAATAGACGATAGATATTTCGCTTCAAGTCCACGACTTGCATTATTTGCGATTTCTTATTTCACATTTAATTTGCAGATTAATCTCTGAATTATCTGTATACCATCTAACTTTTACCACACTAATCTGTGAATTTCTAATGTCTTCCATTATCACAACAGCCTCAAAAGGACCCAGTGGTCTGTTGTTGTTTGAAGTCGTTCGTATTCCTTTTGTGTGTTATCTGGACTTGGTTGTTGACAGTACCATGTAGGTGTTGTGAGGTGCCCACTTGTACAACTGGAGGGCACGATTTGTTGGTATCCTTTTCTGTGAACTACCCAGCACAAAATATTAGAAAATTATACAACATTGAAATGTGCTCTTCAGCTATTGGAAACCCCAACCCAGATACAGTAGTAATTACAGTTTGTCTTCCACAGGTTAACAGAAAAGTTGCAAAGAACTTCCATGTAGTTGGTTGGATGGGCAACTACTTAGATGACATTTTAACGTTGGTGTATTCTGAATGGCAGAACAGGTGTCATTGGGACAAAACCTTATAAGGAAAGTATTTTCCGAAGCATAAAACGTTACTCTGACATGAAGATCTGCTTGATCGGTCTCCAGACCAGCGTATGGCGTATTTAGACTTGTAGCAAGCTGGGATATATGTCAGATAAATGTGAACGAAGAAGCAACGAAAGCGAAAGCAGTAGATTTTCCGAAAGAAAACCGAATGACAATGTTTATTTGCACATTCACACCTGTCACGTTAATACTTTCACCAGGTGGCATGTTTATCCAGCACTTACAGTAGAGTTATAAGAAATCTGTTCGTGATTTTAGTCAGGTCTAATTTGTTTTTTGTTATATAAGATCGTTACATTTAGCCGGATATACGACTTAGTGGTGACACATCGTTGAGGCGAACCTCGCAATGTGGGTGACACCTGCCTTTCAAGAGATTTTTGTGAATCCCGTGTTAGTAGTTCCAGATCATCGCTCACAACTAATTAAACTTGGGCATGAGAGGCTTCCACTCTTGCGAATGTTGTGACAAGATTCATGATGGACTTACTAAGTTATCCCTTGTCTGGAACTGTTGATATGGAGTAGAGGCTGCCTGGATATCTGAGTGGCAAGGACCTTACTCACTCTGTGGATTAGACACTGTTCCTGTTGCTTGGAACGGTGGATGAGTTGGTCGGGGCGCTGTTGCTTCTGTTTGCAACTGATTGTGGAGAAGAGTTGTACGCCGAGAGTGAAGGTTAGGCTAAAGGCTTTTGCTTCTGCTTGGAAGGAAAGGTTGTTACCTTAACTTGGAATAACATTTAGGACTGCAAATTTGGTTGTGGCTGGCTGGAGCTCTGAAAGAACAGAGCCCGAAACGTTGGGTAGTTGGAGACTGCTGCTGTTACCTTCTGGAAGGTATCGATTTCAGAGAAGATGGTTGATATTGTTGGAGCGAGAGGCATTGCGTTGATAAGTTTACATCAAATTAAGGAAAGGAGGACATAATAGTGCACATGTAAATTTTACGTGGAACAGGTGCATTTAATGGCAAAATAGGAATGTAATAAGAAAAGAATTTGTGATATATTTTCCAGTCGGATGGGGAGTAGTGCGCAGTCTGGGAGTAACTTGGTCAGGGGAGATAATGTGGGTCAAAAGAAGCATCAAGAGTAATGTGGACACCACAGATTTTACTGGTCACTACGAGGACCGTGACGCGTCTACACGAATATAATCGTTAGTCGTGTCCTCTTGATGACCAGAAGACATCTTGAAGCCTCGCCACTAGCATATTGACGTAAGGTGGAGCTTCATGGCCACTGGAACAGGTGAAAGTCGTATGCGTTTCTTCATGGGTGTGCCAGACTTGATGTGCCCCTGCGGTGATCCTTCTCCTTTCATGGACGATGTATATGGTATTTCTCCAGTTCATAGTGACCCCTGTTTACCCAATGAGCTTGGTCAGCCTTGCATGGTGAGAGTCCTCGTACGTTACTCCACTTCAGAACCAACCAAAATAATCTAGTGAAATTCGTTTGGATAAAATTGTGGTTTTCGTCGTTTACTCTGGCTGATGTGTGATGTTTTCACTTTGTTGGTCACCTGTAAATGGTATGACTGTAGGCAGTACGGCCGCTGGCTTCAGACACAGAGAAGAAACCGTATCATCTGATAGCAGAAGTGTTGTTGAATCATGTACATTATCTTTGTATTATCAAGTTTTGTCTGTATGGTAAATGAATGGGATGTACATTTGTGATTATTTCAGGGTACAACGTAATCTCAAGAGCCGGATTACCGAATAATGATAACGTTTGCTGATGATTTATTTTCAATTTTTATTGTTACGTTTGATATATAAACAGAGATTTCCAGAGATTTCCGTCAGGGATCAGTGATTGCATAATGGAGTGCGGGATTGTTATCAGATTTTCATTGATTTCCTCTAAATCTTCATTATAATGTGTAAAGAGGGTGTACCACACAGATGGTGGTGTGTAACACTTATGACTGAGAGTATTGTGAGTGGGGGTGCGGCCAGGGTGGTGCTGGGCTCACCAGAAATTGAGCGTCTTGACTACACTGTATTATTGTGTCCGATTCTGTGGTAGGTGGGCCGTGAGCCCAGGTGGGCGGGGCCAGGGTCCGGCCGCCGCTCCAATTAACCTTGGACGAGTCCCCGTCGCCTAGATCAATACCCGGCCACCACAGAACCACCACCTTCACAGTCCCCTCCACCACCAGCACCACCATCACAGTCCCCACCACCACATCTACCACAGTCCTCGCCACCACAACCACTACAGTCCCCACTACCACAGCCACCTCCACAGCACCACTGTCACCGTAGTCCCCACCAGCAGCAACTTAGTACCCACCGCCACCCTTGTCTCCCATTGCCTCCACCACAGCTGTACCACCATCACCAGTCCCCACGACCTACACTACCATTCTCCCCCCACCATCACACTTCCAGCCATTTTCTGTAGTCTCCACCACAGCCTCTGTCACTCTTCGCAGTCTCCCGTGGCCCTGCTCCACAGCCCGGCACAGCCTCCCCGCCGCTCGCGGCAGCCTCATCCTTGCTAATTATCATCGTCTCGACACGGCATAGCTGCTTGCCTGTCAGAACCCGCACCTACCACAACCTCACTATACAGCTCGCACGAACCACCGCCACTACCACACCATCTACAACAGCTCCCAGCTACAACCCCCTCATCAACTACCACAGCCCCTACCTGCCACCTGTCACCACTGCCACCTTAGCAGCTGCCACATCGCCCATATTTCACCACCACAACCTCACCAACTACCACAGCCTTATCCACCATAGCCTTTTCAGCCACCATATCCCCCGTTACCACCACAGCCCCCACCTTTCACATCCCCACAACGCGCCTGTCAATTTCCCTTCCTCTTACCACAAGTATGGTTTTTCGTTGATTTTCACGTTGCAGTTCCAAGGTTCGGCGGCACTCGGATATAGTGAAGATAAGTCATTGATCTGAGCTTTAAGACTGGATGGATGCAAGGGAACACACATACTAATAATGGTTCGGGAGGCAAGCATGTTCCTGATACAGAGACCGACCTGGCCGTCTACAGTGCAGACGGAAGGAGACCTATGTATGCCTAGAGACTGCGGGTCGTGGTTGAGATGGAAGCTATCGACGGGGGACGCAATGGAATAACTGATTTAGGAGGGTTTCGGAGAGAATGGAGATTCCACAGTGTGGGAAAAAGGGATTGTAATGGGGAAGATGATACAGGGAGGAAGGAGGCATAGAAATAAATCGAGAAAATTTTGGACATGATTTTCTTTCGTAATAAACTTGTAGTAGTCAATGCCAAGATTGCCCACGCCTTGGGGGACACTGATGTGAAACTTATGGCAAAAGAAATTAGACTGTAAACGCTAGAAGAGAATATTTCCATGTTTATGTGTTTGTGTGTATGTACATATATATGTGCGTGTGCGGAACTGCTGTTAGCCTCTGAAGGTTAGGTTTCCCTCAGAGTTACCAGACCCGCCACGAGGAAGCCAACAGTCGACTTATAGGGTCCATATGAGCCCCGTAACAAGGGCCTCCCTCTATGAAGCCCCTGTTACGGGGCTCAGGGCTCCTGTGAGCCTTTACAACAAATAAATATTTCATCTTTTGGAAAATAGATGAAAAGTTTAACACGTTACATCCATGAAAGAAGTGTGAGTGAACTAATCAATCAAATTTTGCACGTTTATCGTTAAGTTTGACACGGTACCGGAAATATGGCCGGCAATAATCTTCGCGAGATTTTGTGTTCTCAGTGTTCTGGAATCAGCCCCGTTCCTTCTGGGTCTTCACCTTTTCCTCCTGAAAGATGCCCTTCTTCACTGGTTTGCTGCGTCGATGGGAGACGACCGTGATTTTAGCAGCCTCCTTGTCAAGGTACTCTCCTTTAGTGTAACGTGCAAGGAGGTCCACCTGTAATTTGCGTCGAGGTGTTCCATGCCCCACCCGCCTTCCATGGAAGCTGAGTGCGACCTCCTGGCTCTGACGGGTTCCATAAAAAATGAAGGCCATTCCCACGCGACATCCGTCCCTCCGTCGTTCCGTGCCCGTCCCCATCAAATTTCGGACGGTGGCGAAGTTCAGCCGGAGCTCGTCCACCTCGATGGTACGTGGAATGTTTTCCACGCACACGAAAAGTTGGGCCGTACCAAGGAGCCACTGAGTCTTCCAATCGTCCTCGACGGTAGAAAGCCATGTCGATGAATTACCTGTTCTTGTGTTTTGGGGTTTCCACTAAGAATTCTGTAGTGAAGAAGAGGGTGTAGTGAAGATATCCTGTGATACGAAGCATCAGGATGAAATGCGTTTTTGAATTCTAGATTATTCTGAATATGTCCAAGGTGTGGTGAAGATAAGGATCCCTCACCTTGTATCTCAACTCCCAGTACTTAACACAGCCCCATTGCCTACATCATAATCACCACGCAGCCCATACCGCGGCATCTCTACATAGTTGGTACCATCATATCCTACTACCTGCCGCAAGCCCTATCAGGGACCACAGCTTGGCCTTTTGCCACAGCTGCATCACTTCCCAGTTTACACTGCACTACCACAGTAGTAACGACTTTCATCACTTTCCACCGATAGCACTATTGTGATGATGATAGCAGTATAGTGGTGTAGTGTTAATGGTGGCAGTAGAGTGGTGTAGTGATAATGATGTCAGCAGTAGACTCGTTTAGTGATGATGAGGTGAGGAGTAGAAAGGTGTAATGATGATGATGCTAGCATTAAAGTTTTGTAGTGATGTTGAGGTCAGGAGGGGAAAGACTAAGTGATGGTGATGTCAGCAGTAGAGTGTTGTTGTGATGATGAGGTCAGGAGTAGAGGTGTGAGTGACCTCACCAATATCAACAGCAGCAGTCCACATGTTTCGGTAAAGACCTTGCCGTTTATAGTGGAAGGCCCAGTCTGTTTCCTATATTGACATATCATAAATAGAATCCTGGTCTTTGACGTTAGAAAGGCTATGGTTATGTTCTGGACTTTATTCATATTACTAAACGTACCTTCTTGTGCCGTACACATCGTTATTGTGTTTGTTTGTTTTAGCCAGTGAATTATACCATGCATGGCCAGTAAGTCGTAGATCACCGAGTGTATTGTCGATGATTGTGCTTTGTTCCGCTTTATTATGCGATGGTGGTGTGGTTATCGGTAGGTCAGGAGCGGTGGTAGGGCAGCGGCGGGGTGTTCTTGTATTTGTAGGGTAGAGACGGGTGGTAGTCTGGTGGTGGTAGGGCAGTTGCTGGTTCGTGGTGTGGTAGTGTGCTGTAGGTGGTAGAGTAGCGATGGGATGCTGTTGTGGTAGTTTGGTGGTAGGGCAGCGTCAGGGTGTTGATTCTGTATACATAGAGCATAGGAGGGTGGTACTGTGACGATGGTAGGACCGCGGTTTTGTGGTGATGGTAGAACACCTGTGGTAAGGTGGTAGATTGGTGTAAAAACCCAAGGTTGACAACAGAGTATCAGTATTATGGCGAAGCTGAGGAAGTATGAGAGGCCAGCTATTTAGTTTGACGCAGGTTTTTCTTAAGGTCACTTTCCTGTAAACGAGAGGGCCGGGTTGGCCGCCCCTTCAAGAGTACTTGTGCCGCACTGTACAGTCCTCCGTCCCCTCCTGGCAACCCTCACGTTAGCAACACTAGAACCAAGTGGCTCACTCACTTCACTCAGACACTTGCAGTTCTTAATGACTTTCAGGATATCAAAGTAAAAGGCGGAAATAAGACTGATATAATTGTCTTCAGCCAGATATTCACAGACATCAGTAAACCTGTCAGCAGATAGTGGAACCAACCGGAGAATATGATCCACTCGGTCTGTCTTTCATAAATATTGTGGACCTGATGTGATACGTCACCATCTCGGACATACACTATTCTGATCCCAGCATAATTGTTATAAGGACGGGGTGTAGGGCAAGACTCATACCGTCATTGAGATAATTTAGCAATTTCTATTTCATTAGTAAACGCCTAAAATGAAAAGTAATCGGTGAAATGTATGCGACACAGTAGAAAACCCTTCTGTGTCAAAACACCGCAGGCGGGCTCCAAATATGCAACACACACACACACACACACACACAAACAGTGGGGAAAAAACTTTAAGAGCTCAAGACCAGAACGAGTAAGACGTTCTCTTTATTGGAGACGAAAACGAGTTGCAGACCTAAAATAGCCAAGCCACAGCTTACCCAGGAAAAAAGAAAACGTCATATGAACTGCCGGACATAGACCATAAACTGTAAATACCACATGAGAACTAGAGGAAAGAATCAGCAGTGAGATGGGAAAGATCAATCATATGTAAATAAGAAATTGAGGGCTATGAGTTCGAATCAGAAAAGGACATGTATATGGTTGATTGCCGGGACATGAATGATGTTATAAAAAGCAGTGTGAATCAGTTTTTATCGAGCCAAAAATCCCCTCTAAAGATAAATGACACCGGTGACATCCCCTAGGCAGCAGCACGCATGGCAGATCTCACCAACTCCCAGTGAAACTCGAGATTGCCATTGAGAACGTGTCCATCCACTCTGCCCCAGGGACCAGACTCCTGGAACTCTGTTTTCATAAAGCAACTTAAAACAACGCTTGCCCGAGCACTGTATACCTGTGGACGAAAAGTCTGGAGTTAGACATCATCCTCGAGAGCCACTAAACAGAGGAGGAGGCATTGTGTTATAACTCAAGGATTATATGAGAATCAGTATGAAGGTTTGCTGTATAGTATAGGTGACGTAGAAACTGCCATCGGACACACTGTTTCAATGCTGGGAAAGATAGGAAAAAGAACTAGAACAGTTGACAAATGTAAAGGTTTAATGATAATGATGTCACGTGTCCCTACAGTGAACAAGGTTAATGATGATGATATGTATCCTTACAATTAACCAAAACAGGAAGGAATTTATTGCTCATACACTGCCGGTCACGATACTTACCAAGGAACATATCTATGCTTCCTGGATTACGCTGCTACTGTATTTATGTTAAGTGAGAGTGCACGAGCAACCGAATGCCCTAGTCGTCAAGGCCAAACTGCAACGAGAGAATGTACAAGAAATCAACCACACCCTCATTACTTGTCAATAATCACAGCGGTGGAAAGCAACATAATTCGTTGAGACAGATGCCGGAGATATATCGCTTTTATTAACTTGTGGAAAATCTTTGGAGACTTACTCTCTAGTCTGCCCTCAAAAATCATATCCTATTGGTTTGATAGGCATGGAAGACTGGGACATTTTGCAGTTGATATCAAAGGATGCCATAAATATCATGAGAGGTAATCTGGGTCCCAAAATTCTTGAGCGTCTCACCTGCAAGTACATGAAACATTATGAGCCACACACGGGAGAAATCGAAGAACTCGTTCAGTGAATGTATCCCGGATGAGCCAGGTTGTGGTGGGTGCGTAAGCCTACGGCCGAGACCTCACAGCCTGACTTCCCCGGCCGAGTGTGTGCGCTGCCTGGTCCCCGACCGGAGGGTTGAGGGAGACACAAGCCCTCCAGATTTACTAAAATGTTAAGACAGTGTAGTTTGCTAACCAGAGACCATGTGCCAGTACACTGTAAAATCCAAAGCACTTTGTTAGTATTGCGAAGATACATAAGACTGTTTGCCCTTATATTGTAGTAAGCCAGTGGTATTATATGGTAAAGCAGCAAAAGTATTGGCGGCAGGGACTCAGTTTGAGAAGCCCCGCAAGCTGGCCGCCGCTCCTTCACTCGTCATAACTTCGCTACAAGTAAACTGATAGGTTTGGTGCTGGGTGGGTGGCGAACCTGGCCAAGGTTGTCAGGGCTGGACTTTGCGGTAGAGATGGTGTTACATCTGAAGTGCTTCTGGCAAAATGTATTTCTTTACGAGTTTCTGTAAATTTACAGCTTTTGTATTCGTTGCATGCATTTAATTCTGGGACACGGGTTGGAGGAGCTGTCATGAAGTGGGTCAGTCGTCTGCAAATGATTACGAAGCAAATGAAAAGTCACCTTTAGCGTGGCTGTATTACCGTCAGTGGATGAAAAGGAGTACTGTCTCTTCGAGGAAGTTATCGCTCCAGAGGAGCCCATTATCTTCCTGCTCATACGTGGGGTACAGCTTCGAAGTAAGGAGCCCCATAAGAGATCCTGGGGTTGTATGTGTACCGATATATATTTATGGGTAAAAATAAAAGTAGGTTACGAGAGGCGAGTGAATGCTAGTAGTTAGGCATCTGGTAGCACGACGAATGAGAAAGAGAGGCATGTGTTCAGGGAGTCGAGTGAGAGCATCAACAATTTGGTGCTTGGGATCGAGTAATAATGATGGGTGATTTGAATGCAAGAGTGAATGATGCAGCCGTTGAAGGTAAACTTAGGGCGGGTATGGGGTAAAGTCTGTGAATGGAAATGGTGAACAGTTTGTGGAGTTATGTGCTGAAAAAGGAATGATGAATGGGAATGCCAGGTGTTAAAAGAGGAACATGTATAAGTATACATGGATGAGTGATGTAAATGGTAATCTGGTATTATTTAGATAATGTCCTAACTGATAGGTTAGCTAAAGAGAGACATGGATATAATTGTGCTGACAAGGGCAGGTGGAGGGATGTCTGATCACTTTTTGGTGGAGGCGAAGGTGAAAGTGTATAGGTGCTTTAGGAAAAGGTTGGTGAGAGTGAGTGAGTTTGGAAAAGAGGCTTGTGTGAGGAAATATTAGGTGAAAATTGGAAAAAGGTGAGAGCAAACAAAACCAGGGGAGTGAGCGAGGAATGGAAAGTATTTAAGGAAGCACCGCTTACATTTGCGAAAAGAGAGGGTGGCATGAGAAGATGGGATGTGGGCATGTAATAATGGGTAGTGAGTGGTGGCATGAAGTTAAGTTGTTAGTGAAAGTGGAGAGAGAGGTGTATGGGCATTGCCTGCAGGGGGAAGGAGCTTGAATTTTTGGGAATGGTAAATGGGAAGTGGTAAAAGGTCAGAAGGAAGATGAAAGGCCTGAAGAAGAAGACAAATGAGAGTTCGGGTAAGAGAGTATAGGGAAAGTTTAGGGAGAATAAGAAAATGTTTGGGAAGGAGGTGAGTAGTGTGAGAACACGAAAACAGGTGGGAGCATCAGTGAAGGAAGGAGATGAGGAAGCGGTAACAGGCCAAAAAAGAGGTGAAGAGATGCAGTAAATATTTTGAAGGACTGTTGAATGTGTTAGATGATAGGATGGCGGATAATGGATGCTTGGGACATGGAGATATGCAAACGAGAGTTATAGTAAGTGGTTTGGTGAAAAGGTTTGAGGTGCTGAATGCTTTGCGAAAAAGGAAGCATGGCAAAACGGCTGAATTGGATGGGATTGTAGTTGAATTTGTTGAGTACGAGGGAGACAGTGTAGTGCATTGGTTAGTTAGAATTTTCATTATGTATGGTTTTAGGTAAAGTTGCTGAGGATGTGGAATGCCTGTATTGTATAACGGCAAACGTATACAGAGGTACAAGTTTGCTGGATATACATGTTAAGTTGTATGGGAGAGCGGTGATTGAGAGGATGGTGGCAAGAGAGTATCAGACGGAGGAGGAACAGTGTGGCTTCAGGAGTCGTAGAGGATGTATGGATTAGGTGTTTGCTTTAAAGGAATCCATGTGAAAAATAGTTAAAGAGAAGGATCTGTTTGTGGCAGTTATAAATCTGGATGAAACGTATGGTAGGGTTAATAGAAACGCCTCCTTGAAAATGTTACGAGTACATAGTGTGGGAGAAGAGTCATTAGGAACAGTGAGGAGTTTCTATCAAGAGAGTAAGCATATGAGCGAGAAGGAAGAGAGGAGGGTAAGTGGTTATCTTTCCTGATGAAGGTGGATCTGCGGTAGGATGTGTGATGTCACCATTGCTGTTTAATATGTTCAAGGACGGGTTGGTGAGGAAGGTAAATGCAAGTATCGCAGAGAGAGGGACGGGTTTTTAGTTAATGGGGTTTGCTGGTAAGTGTCAGTTGCTATTTGTTGATGATGGATTCTAGTGGCAAAATGAAGTGGGAAAACTGCAGAAGTTGGTTTCTGGATTAGCGAGAGCGTGAGAGAGAGGGAGAGGGTTGAGGGGGGGATTAATTAGTGAAGAACGTGAGACGACTGGTAGTTGTCAGATCCTCGGATAAATGCTTCGTCTGATGATGTTTCTGTCAGCTCATGTCTTCTCAGATCTGTCTCGTTTCACTGTTTAACCAGGCCGGTTCTTGAAGCAGTATACTAAATGGAAAAAGGGTTCCTTCAACCCGCCACCCGTCCCCTCAGATGCACAGGGTGGTAAGGGGTCAAACGCTAGTTTGAGCGCAGGATCCCTCTGTGACTTGGCCACTTACTCGAGTTGTTGGTGTAATGAGGAGAGTAACTTGGGCAGCTTCACTCATGATGAACTGACCAGGTTGTCCAGTAACTGGTGGTGTCTCGCGGGATGGTCTTCCAGGGATTGGGCAGGCAGAGCTGGTTCACTGATGAATTAAGAGGTCTGCATTTGTGTCAGTTGGTGGCTTTACCAGTAGAGACAGACGAGGCTAGATACGGGACTTAAGGCGTAGGTAAAGACATTTGAAATGTTACCATCACGTGACCACTGCTTCAGCACACAACTGGTAATTCCGCCATCACAAGGGGTAACACATACCATAGCGATACCTTTAACTGTAAATATCATACAGAACATGAGCTGCAGTTGGTACTGAGTAATGTCTGATCATCAAGTTTGGTGGCAGCACCGAATGTGGTGGCAACACCGGGTGTCATAGTACTTGGTGTGGCTGTAACACCGGGTATAGTGGCAGCATCAAGTGTGGTGGTAACAACGGATATGTTGGCAGCACTGGGTATGATGACAGCACCAGGTGTGGTGGCGGCACCAGGTACGATAGCGGCACCAGTTATGTTGGCAGCACCAGGGGTGGTGGCGACACCAGGTGTGGTGGCAGCACCAGGTATGGTGGCGGCACCAGTAATGTTGGAAGCCCCCAGATGTGGTGGCAGCACCAGGGGTGGTGGCGGCACCAGATGTGGTGGCAGCACCAGGTATGGTGGCGGCACCAGTTATGTTGGCAGCACCAGGTGTGGTGGCAGTACCAGGTATGGTGGCGACACCAGTTATGTTGTCAGCCCCAGGTGTGGTGGTAGCACCAGTTTGTATTTGGTGGCAGTACCAGGTGTGTTGGTAGCACCAGTATGGTGACGCACCGGATGCGTGTTATTGTGGTTCTGTTATTGAGCAACACATCATGTAAACAGGGGAGGCAAATGGCCTCTTGTTAATCCCAGCTAATTACCCAATTATTGCCACATGCCTGAATTGTGTAGCCATAGACCCTTCACTGTTATGTGCTATTAAAGTCCACTGGTGGTATGTTACAAGGCTGTGGTAACATTTTCCTTGGACTGATATTGTTACTGCATGTCGTGTGTCCCTCACTCGCATGTTTGGGTGACTCGTGTTATCATTTATAGACAGTAGGTTATGTGGCACCTCTTTCCCCCTCCCCACCCCTCCATATAATGATCCATGCTGTGCCAACTGGCACCCTTGGCCCCCCGTTCTCCCCATGTGTTGTACCCTGCCAGCCTGCTACCCCTGGCACCCCTGACCACTGCCAGCCTGGCCCCTGCTACACGTCCCCCCCCAAGACACACCATATCTGAGTCGCCTGTGTAGCCCGGCTAACACGGAAGGATCGCTTTGTCCCTCATCCACAGCTCCGGCCTCGGGAGTCACACTTCATTATTATTATTGTTGTTGTTTTGTTATTGTATAACCTTCTACAGGGGCTCCTTAAACTTCAAAGCTGTGCTACAATATTTAGCAAGGAAAGGATGGATTCCTTTTGAGTGAGAAGTACCTCGACAAGATTTCACTTCGTTAAGAAGATGATACCTCGTCGTCAGAGGTGCCTTGCATTTGCGACGCTACTACATGGAAGCTGAATCCGGTAACCCCGGAGTGGCGCTCTGATCTTTTGCAAAAACTTGGTCCAAATTTGAAAATCGTAAATCAGATAAATAGGAAATTGTATGCATTTATTTCCCCAGTATCTGGATAATTGAATGACGTAAAGTCCATAACTCTAGTTTGATTTTTATGCTAATTATAAAAAGGTTTAACCCGGCGCATAACTTGTGGAAATTGCCACTTTTGGTCACTCCTTGTTGTGCACTGCAGGCGACGCAAGTGTTCCGTATAGTTTAGTGTTTTGAGTCTGCCATTAATACCGTCTCTATTCAGTAGGAATCAGATGCTGCATCTTTGCGTCCATAACATACAGACATTCTGTTGGTGTGGGGCTGGGCGCGCCTGGTGGGGTTATTGTCCTGATAGGCAGGTGAGATTTTGGCAGGTATGGCGATGGTCAGGATGTTGTTATAGCTGTTTGTTGCGCAGACTTGGGCTGTTGGAGTCTTTATAAATAAATGTCTTGGGTAGCACTAAGACTCTGTCATTGAAATTGGACCTTGGGTAATTATGAGTGAAATAGATGATATATATATATATACTTAATGTACACACTCATAGTAAAGTATATTGATACTTTTTGTGTGAAACAATGACACTGTGAACGAAGGATTTTGAGAAACATCCATTGCTCTGGCCTCAGATTGGTTGCCCCGTTTTCGTGATTTTGTAATATATCGATTACTAGTGCCTTTTCTCATCACTTTACTTAAATGTTATATTGATTTTTTTTATTTCGATGGAGGTGCCTGTAAAGTTAGGCTACCGTAATTATTAGGAAATGTCTCTCGCGTTCACGCGCACCAACCCTACCGCGGCAACTCGAGTCGTATTGATCATTCATTTCGAAATTCATCGGACCCGTCCCGGAAGATAACTTTTTTTTTCGTGTACTTGCATACCTACATACATTTTCATATATGCAATATTTCCGTAATTGAAAGTGTATCATGAAAAAGATGATTTATCTTGAATTATTTGTATAAGTGCTGGATATATGTGGGTGGGTTTTGTCTTGGTTCCTCAGGGCTGCTTCTTCAGGTGGCCTGACCTGAAGGCGGCTCCCACACAGGCTGGCCCGCTGGTGTATGATTGAACGGTAAGCCCTCGTACAGGACGGTACGGGTCCTGAGCACGAGGGAAAGACCCTGGACTGTGATGGCCTGATCTCTGACGTAACCCTAAGGGTCAGGTCATAGGTCTGGCTCGCGTTCGTACCCAAGATTGGCGCCGTCGAGCTCAAGGGTGGCATGAGGGCCGCTGTGTCCCCGGGTGGGGGTGGGGGAAGGGGGTGAGTACCTCCCGTGGGTGAGGAAGGCGCTGCCTCCATACAGTAAAGGCGAGGAAGGAGCGGCCATACTGCCTCCCTGGGCCACCCCTAGGCGCCTGCCAAGGGAACCCAAAATAAAATGGTCGCTGTCGAGCCGTGTTTTACAATGGCGGACAGACACACTACGTGAACATGTGCAACTATTTTTGGCGGCTCGATATGTGGTAGGTCATAAGGTCATGAGGACCCGCACCACCACACACTGTTATTGGCGCATTGCGCCGCATACTATGTTCTTTGGCCATGTGAGAGAGAGAGAGTATGATGTAGATTCTTTTGTACGAAGTTATGTTGGCTAAGGTTGTGCCGCCTCGGATGGGGACTGACTTTCCTTCTCTGCACCCAGATGTCAGGTCCTGAGCCGAGCCAGCAGTGCAGCGGCTGTAGCTGGTCGTGCTGTACGGCTGTTGTCATGACTCCCACCCCGAACTGTGTTAGCTTTTCTTTGTATACGGAAACATCTCCCCAGCCGGTCATGTGTTTATGCGTTAAACAGAAAACATCTGTAAATGTTTCCTTTAAACCAGATGAGACGCTGCAGCCATATTGTTAGGTTAGGAGGATCAGGTGCTGCCCACTACATCGACCTCTTCATATCGAGAGTCTAGTCAAACATGTCTGGCGTCTCCTGAAGTGACAGTCCAAGATGCTGTGTGTTTGTGTGTATGTGTGTGTGTGTGTGTGTGTGTGTGTTTGTGTGTTTGGTGCTCTTGTGTTAACACATGATCTTTTCCGGCGTGAGTTGTAGAAGGAGGTGCACGTGGGACATTCTGACGTGTGAAAAGGAAGCCTCTTTCTGTGATCACATGTCAGATTACCTCGCTTTTCATATTGCTGACCAGTTGTGGCGGCAACACAGTTCACGATGGTACTGATGGACGACTCGCAAGATCTGGCAAGTTCTCATGACTGACGGAGATGGCGATGGTGAGGAGGAGAACCGTTCGCTCGTCACTCATACCTTCCCACGGAGCACGTCGCTGCCTGGTCTCCCGCCTGGACTCGCATCACTCTCCCAGTCTCACTCACAGTCCAGAGTGTAACTGTAGTGAATGGTTTCCTCGGTAGATGGACTCTGTTTCTCGTGACAATCACCTGGTGTTGTGTTATTATGAAGTATTACGTGGCGGTAGTAAGGTAGTTGAGCATGGTAGTGAGTAGCGAGTGTGACCAGCACATCCCTGTGCGGCCAGTGTATTTTATCCTGCTCGCCCGCCGGGCTTATGCCTTACAAGTACTTCCTTAGATTTTTTTTTTTCAAACAAATTTCTTGCCTGAATTCTTGTTCTCTGTCTATCCCTACTTCTAAGAGCTGTTCACTGTCTGCATTATCGATCTTTAAGAAAATAAGATAAAGGTTGTGATCAGGTCACCCCGCAGTCTCCTTTCTTCCAAGATGGGGAAATATTAAACCTCTAGCCTTTCCCTGTACCTCTGTTCTCTAAACTATGACACCATGTTACTTTCCTCTAGACCTCCTTTATTAGCTTCTTTGTGCCATGTGCAAACTGTGTGTGTGTGTGTGTGTGTGTGTGTGTGTGTGTGATGACTTGATCCATCTGACGAGGAGATTGTGTTGTGGGCGATATCGTTGCCTCGTCTGAGTGTCTGTCTTGACCTTTCTGCCAGACTGTATGCAAGTTTCATTTGACCCTCAAGTTGAGCCAACCTCACAGTAACTTCAGACTCTCACCGAACAATGTCTCCGAGTGTAGTGGTTGGCAGTACAATATTGTATTGGTTTTCGTATTATAGTACGTTAACCCAGTTACTGTGTGTACTTCGCTGACGTCGTACATAGATGCCGATAGAATGGCTTTAACGATCTGTTAATCTACGTACAGTGCACTTGCCCCAGGGGTCAGGTTGGAGGTGATGCCATCACACCTGGCCAGGGTCGGAGCGTCCGGCTCATGGGGTCACTTGGTACAATATTTGGCCAGTTCTCGTGTGCCGTTCAGTCTGTTGCCATGGCTGTGTATGGCTTGGATAGTTGGCGTGAGGTGCACCTGGCATGGACGGTAGCTGTGTATCGTCTGCCTTGATCCCTGGCTGGATGTCAACCGCATCCTCGCAGCTATATGTCGTGTGTTGTGTTCCCGGTCCTACATGCAGAGCACATGTGCTTTTTTAGCTTTACGTAGAATAAGTGTTCATCTTAGCTTTCCTGAAAAAGAGGGAACCCATTATTTTTACATGAAGTAAGTATTCCACGCAGCTGTACATAGAGTAAGTGGTCTGCATAGCTGTATTAAGTGTAAGTTGGTTTTCTTCGCCCATTGACTTACGTACGTCTGCAAGCGCGCGCACGCATGCACGCACGCACGCACGCGCACACACACACACACACACACACACACTTTACGATGCAGCCTCTTTGTCTTGATTAAAGTGCCACTACCGGGGAAGGAGGCTGGTGTAATTTATGTCAGTTTTTGATCTTGTCAGTCTACTACTTACCGACTCTGTAATTCTGAGTCAGTTCATTAAATGTCAAGTTTAAAAGTTTTGAAATATTGTTATTTTGTTAACTGTGTTTACCGTACATGCAACATTCCAGACATTGTTTCTTCATTTTTATATACCTTATATGTAACATATTCCTCCTCACAAATTGATTTTAAAGTATAATTGCCATTAATTTGTACTGTAAATTATGAATTATGTTTGGGTATAATTGTATTTAGCGATGTTTGTGATAAGCCATTTATGGTAATTATAGATTCCTAATGATGGAAGAAAACCACATCACAGACAGTGAGGATGTTTTGTGAAGAGGATGATGGCAGGTGACGGCAGGGATGTTCATCTTGATACTGGACGAGTTCACTTGGTACACTACATTATATATATATATATATATATATATATATATATATATATATATATATATATATATATTTT
>JAYMFT010411674.1:0-18208 GCA_038088735.1 Panulirus argus | reverse complement strand
AGCCTTAAAGGGAAAATCCTCACTTGGCCCCTTCTCTGTTCCTTTTTTGGAAAAGCAGAAACTGGAGGGGAGGATTTTCAGCCTCCCGCTCCCTATGTATATATATATATATATATATATATATATATGTAATGTAAGGGTATGAGAGATGTTTGGTAATAAAAAGAGTGTGGTTGAGAGAGCAGAAGATTGTGTGTTGAAATGGTTTGGACACCTGAAACAAATGAGTGAAGAGAGGTTGACAAAGAGGATATTTGTGTCCGAGGTGGTGGGAACAAGGAGAAGCAGGAGACCAAATTGGAGGTGGAAGGATGGAGCGAAAGGGGTCTTAAGCAGTCGGGGCCTGAACATGCAGGAGGGTGAAAGGCATGCACAGAACAGAGTGAAATGGAATGATGTGGTATACTGGGGTCGAAGTGCTGTCAGTGGACTGAACCAGGGCATGTGAAATGTCTGGGGTAAACCATGGAAAGGACTGTGGGACCTGAATGTGGATAGGGGGCTGTGGTTTCAGTGCATTACACATGACAGTTACAGACTGAGTGTGAGTGAATGTGGCCTTTTTCATCTGTTTCCTGGCACTGCCTCACTAAAGCAGGGGGAGGTGATACTATTTCCTGTGGGGCGAGGTGGCTTCAGGAATGGATGGAGGTGAGCAAGTATGAATATGTGCATGTGTATATGGGTATATGCATGTGTATGTGTATGTATGTATATATGTATATGTTGGTATGTATATGTATGCATTTTGCATATATGTGCATGTATGTATATATGTTTATATATGAGTGGATGGGTCTTTCTTTGTCTGTTTCCTGGCACTACCTCGCTGACAAGGGAAGCAGCAATCAAGTATGATAAATAAATGAATTAATAGATATGTGTGTGTGTGTATATATATATATATATATTTTTTTTTTTCATACATATTCGCCATTTCCCGCATTAGCGAGGTAGTGTTGAGAACAGAGTACTGAGCCTTAGAAGGAAAATCCTCAATTGGCCCCCTTCTCTGTTCCTTCTTATGGAAAAGGAAAAACAGGAGGGGAGGATTTCCAGCCCCCCCCCCCATTCCCTCCCCCTTTTGGTCGCCTTTTACGACACGCAGGGAGTATGTGGGAGGTATTCTTTCTCCCCCATCCCCAGGGATAATATATACATATTATGCGGTGTGAATCTTAACCTATTGAATAAGATGCCATGACCTTTGAGCACAACGATACAACATGTGCGTATCTGTACATTTTCCCACACTCCCCACTATTACCCATTACTTAGAAGATTCATCATTTTGTGTATTTCTCTCCTATTTGCTGAGTCCTCCCTTACATTAGGTTTAGTCAATTAGTAAAATTTGTATTGTTGATTATTGCAAGATGTTTGTTTGAAAGAGTATTGTTATATATCTATTGAAATAGAAACGTTTTTTATGGTTAAAAGAGCTATGCAGACATATTAACTATGTGTTCATTTCCTTTTTTGTCTGTCAATCTCTCTCTCTCTCTCTCTCTTCAGCAAAATCTCATTGTAAGTATTCTTATATAGTTAGGTATCCTCTTTTTCCCCACGTTTATGTATATATATATATATATATATATATATATATATATATATATGATAATGGATATATTTTTTATCTCCCCTTCTGTGTGAAATATATTTTCCATATATATCTTTATTTCAGTGTTTAATTTTATGTTAACTTTTATGTTACCATACCGTTCTATTATCAAAGTTAATTGATGGCAGACGTTGTCCATCATAAACAACAACGTGAAGAGTCTCTCTCTTTTTCCCTTGCTGACTATATCTCTCTTCTTCCTTCCCAGCGCCAGCTGGTGTACAAAGATGACTCCTTCGGAGAGACTTTCATCGAGGTCAACCTTCGGCACCCAGGCACCAACAACCGCAACCTTGTGAGTAATGCTGACCTCACCTTACTTTAACTTATTTTTTAATATGATATTACCTGGAGGAAATTGACAGTTTGAGTTGGTCAGGCTAAGAAGAAGGTTCCCCTTCTAAGGAGGGCTCCTTACCCTGATCAATCATCCTACCTCATATACACATCTCATCTGTTTTCTACTTCCCTTTCTTGTACCTTCTGCTGTACTGTTGCATATATTCTTGACCAAACTATCATCTGCCAAATGCTTCACATGACAGTGCCATCCTAAGACTTTGATCCATGAACCTTTCTAATGTCTTTTTCACACCACATAACCTTCTTACGTCATTGTTCTATCTATCTTTCTTATTTCAACTGTACTACACAAGTTGTTCATCTCTGTTGATCTTATATCTTACCTCTCCTGAACTTTATGCACTTGGACTTCACATCTATACATCAGCACTGGAAAAAAGTACTACTTCAAGGAGGCTTCTTTCTGGCTGTACTCTAATACTCTTCATATAATTAAAAATTGTTAGAAAAGAATTATATATTGCTACTATCATAGTCGCTCAGTATTGATCTAGTGATCAGTATATAGACAAACAAATTTTGATGAAAACTTTTCACCTCGTTACATTAGAAAATGAACATGATACAATGTTCTCCAAGAACACACCATAGATATATACTCTAGGGACCCATGGTCAAGTTTATTGGTTGTTGTGTAAATCTTTACGTCACTGTTTGCTGGATCGCAGAATCTTTAGTGGAGATGAGCTACATAATGTTCAGAACTCTTGCCGAACATGTCACATCATCCACGCGAGCCCTTACTTATGACTTAAGAGACAGTTCTCAACCAGTTATGGGTCCATCTTGCAGATAATGGATTCAGCACCATTGCAAACTTAGTTTCACTCCTCAGGACTACCAGATTTCTCTGTTGGTAAGTGAGATATCATATGGTCATTTGGTGTTTGTTAAAAGGACAGCATACTATGAGGATGTTCATAGCAAAAACTGTGGCATACCTGACCGGCTTTGTAATGGAAGCCTTGACCAGAGTGATCAATGGTTATGTGAATGGCTTCTCACTAATATGAACTTTCATATGCTGGGTTAAGTAACTCTTTAATCTTTTGGCAATATAAACATGCTGTTGGATTTTTCTGTATAAACAGTAATATGCTTCACCACATAATTCGTGCACTCAGAGGTCATTAAGCACTAGAAACACTTATATGGCTTCTCACCAGTATGAAGTCATGTGCTGCACTAGACTGCTCACCTGGAAAAAGGTTTTTGGCACTGTGGACATACATGTGCCTCCATTCCTGTATGAGTAGTTGCTGGGAACATTCATATGGCTTCTCACCTATATGAACAGTCATATATTGCAATAAATCACTCCAGAAGGAGAATGTCTTTTAGCACTGTGAACAACAATATGGCTTCTCACTTATGTGAACATTAAGTGAATACCAATGTGGTTTACTAAAGTATTTCTTTGGAAGGTCTTTTGGCACTGTGAACATTCATATAGCTTCTCTCCAGTGTGAATATCTGTGCTGTACTATGTGATCCCTCTGGCAGAAGCTCTTATGGCATGGAAAAATTCATATGGTTTCTCTCTTGTATGAATTGTCATGTGCCTCAGTGAAGTATTTTTCTGGGAGAACAACTAACAATGTAAACACTAAAGTGGCCTCTCTCCTGTATGAACACTCATATATTACTTTAAATAGATCCTCAGGGAAAAGGTCTTTTTTTTGGCTTCTCAAACATTTATATGGCTTCTTTCCTGTATGTGAACATTAAGTGAATACCAATGTGGTTTACAAAAGTATTTCTTTGGAAGGTCTTTTGGCGCTGTGAACATTCATATAGCTTCTCTCCAGTGTGAAAAGCTGTGTGCTGTACTAAGGGATCCCTCTGGCAGAAGCTCTTATGGCATGGGAACATTCATATGGTTTCTATCTTGTATGAATGGTTATGTGCTTCAGCGAAGTATTTTTCTGGGAGAACTTCTAACAATGTGAACATTTAAGTGGTCTCTCTCCTGTATGAACACTCATATTACTTTAAATGGATCTTCTGGGAAAAGGTCTTTTGGCTTTTCAAACATTTATATGGCTTCTTTCCAGTTCTCTAAATAAAAAGCTATCGAACTTCCAGAACTGTATTCCATAAAAATATTTCAGATTCTTGACCTTATCTGCCCTTTCCAGACTCGTCGACACAACTGGTCTGTGTACGTGAACCCAGTTGGTGTGGATGCTGGTGTGAAGTTCTTCCAGTCACGATGTGTGGCTGCAGGGTACCGCTGGAATCCTTACCTGATCCACTTGGCCTTCCCAAATGATGTAAGTCTTCCCAAGGCATTTAATATTGGTCATCGGAACATTTACGTAGGAAATATTGTGGATAAACAAGGTGTAGTTCAATTTATTTTATTTATATATTCTTTGGTGTATACATCTATGTAATTAAATATTTTGTGATTATTGGTATAAGGAGGGAGTTCTGATCCCCTCTCTTGAACTTTCCCTACTTTTTTACAACATATTAAACATTTATATATGTACTGTCAGCTTTCAGCTTCATCACATAACTCATTCAGTTCATGCACAACTGTGATAATATAAAGCTACTTAGAAAAATCTTTTGTGACAAGATTCTTGTTTATATTCTTGTTATGGTGTCTGGTTGGTCCATTTCTGCACCTCTCAATGTAATGTTTATTGTCAACATGAAACTGGTTTAGAAACTTTAAGGTTGTGATCAAGTCTTGCCTTATTCTTCACCCTTCTGTGATGGGCAGATTTGTGTCAGTGTAACTCAGCTTTCTTCTGATAACATATGTTTCATACAAGGTCATGCACCATTCATCCACTTATTCTAGTGAATCATTTTTTCCTCTCGCCCATAAATCCTATCTGTATCAATAGCATACCAGTTACTTTTGTCTATACCTCTTTCTAACTTACACAGGTTTTAAACTGGTTGATGTAGTTTCCCACTTATGTTGGTGCTAATGAACTCCCTACCATCCTCAGAGAGACTTCTATGAGAGGGAGTGTAGCCCAGAGGTGCCCTTGAGATGTGATGTTGGGGACTTGTCAGGACGTCTCGGAACCGTCGATGTTGGTGATAAGAGATATGTCTTTGTTGACCAGAATCTTCCACTGAGTGAGTATACTGAAAGTTCTGTAGTTGCTGCTATTTAAGTATTTGTGTAATCTTTGTGAAATTTCGTAAGGAATACCATTAAAGATTTTTTATTGTTGCTTAAGATGATTAAAGTAACATAGGTTATGGTTTATATATGTTAGTATACCAGTTATAACATAAATCACTCAAATGGAGTACAGTTGTTGGACTTTCCTTAGCTTTTGTTAAAGTAAGGTGGAATACAAGAAGGAATATGAGTGTTTTGTTTATATCCAACAGAGTAATCTTTATGTGGAGAATTTCTTTTAGTTGTCACTTGTTTAATTTTTCTATGTCAGGATTGTAACTTTATGATGTGTTTGTTTCATCACCATTCACCTCTGCCACTGCCTTACAGTTTTTCTCTTTCTTATTTGAAATTTTCTATGTTCCTATATCTTACTCTTGCCCATCATTTCACTTTCACAGTGTCATTCTCCTCTTCCACCATTAGCCCTCTCATTTGATATTTGCTTTTATATCCTACATTCACACTACATTATCCTTTTTCTCTAGGTGGTCCACATGGTATCATGAACCGGGCAATTATCATTCACAATGAAAATGCTGGAGTGGAGAGGTTTGCCTGTGCCAACATTGAGCCTGATGATGATATCATCAAGTGGGTCAACCTCAAGAAGGTGCCAAAGTTCTCTGCGTGAGTACTAACATACATATCTGAAAGACAGAGAGAGAGAGAGAAATTTAATAAATCCAGGATACTTTTTATAAGTAAACTCAGTCTTTTGTTGATACTGATACTTATTTAAATGCAATAATTTCTATAAATGCAGATTCCAGTCATGCATTACAATACAGTGAATAATTTACTCTTTTTATTGTTAAGCAACTTAAGAATCTTTAATTAGTTCTGTCCGGATACTGGATATTGAATGAAAAGAGATAATGACGACACCATAAAATATTATGGCCAATGGATTCTGTTTTACTTGTTACTAGTTTAAAAATATAAGAGGATCACTTAAATTATATTATGAATCAACATGTTCCATGTAATACTATATATATATATTTTTTTTTAATAATACAATATCTCGTTATTATTATTATTATTATTATTATTATTATTATAATACTTTTTATTGTTTTTATTATCAGTAGCATTATTATTATTATTATTTTTATTATTATTATTTTGTAGTTATTATTATTATTAATATCAGAGTGGTTATTATCATCCCTGGGAATAGGGAGGAAGAATACTGACCCACATATCTCCATGCAGTAGAAGGTGACTAAGAAGGGTGGGAGTGGATGGCCTGGGAAGAAAAAGGTGCAACCAAGGGAAGACTTTTCCTCAGAGGCTCAGTTCATGATGCCATCTTGCAAGTACAGGAAGGGCATAACTGTATATAAAGAAAAATTATAATCAATATTATCTACACTTTTCAAATGACCATGTAGCACAGAGCACTGATGCCATAATTGGAGATAACAAAGTAGATTACTCAGGCTTTAAAGGTAACAATGTATATTCAAACCATTTTATTTGCATTGGTTCTGCAATTTACAGATACGAGGCTTATGAGTGGTTCTACAAGCACTGTGTATATATCTCTTAAACATATAGAAGTAAATAGCAACACATTAAGTAAAAGAAAACTGCAACTAATTGGGAAATTTTGTGTATAAGGTGAAGAATTTGCTGTGTTATTACTTGTAACTGAACTATAGAATATATTTTTTTTATCTATGTTTATAGAAAAAAATTAGATATCTTAATGAATTAATGTTATATCTCTATTACTGTGCTCTAGAAAGGACTTATTTCTGAGCTGTAAACTCTAAAGTGGCATAAGTTGTAAGGAAAATATATGCATTTTTCATTTTAAGTTAGCCAAGATGGCAAAGGCATCTGAGGCCCTACTCAAGGCCATATGTACATGTGTATATATGTGTATGTATGTGTATGTATATGTATGTGTATATGTATATGTATGTATATGTATGTGTATGTGTGTGTATGTACATATGTGCGAATATGAGTGGAGGGGTCTTTCTTTGTCTGTTTTCTGGCACTACTGCAATGACACCGGAAATGGTGATCAAGGAACATAATGAAAAGAAAATATCCTTGCCTCAGCCAGGTACACAATTTATCGACTAACTCCTAAGGATGAATGAACAGAAGGGTTAACTGTATACAAACTGCCGCAACCAGGTTTCGAACCTGTGAGCTCACCCTAGGTGGCCTGTGAATACATCACTGTCAGGATCACTAACCGATACACCATGGAGGTTCATAATACGTGCATATTGTACTAATATAATGTTTAAACATATTTCTACCTCTCTAGAGTAAATGCAAGATTAAGTGTATAGTTAATGAAAGCTGTGGCCATGTTCTCCTCTCCCTTCAAAAAATACCATGGAGTTAGTAATTCATGCCACATCATGAAGCTCAGATCAATCTCCTGGAGATGCAATCACCTAACCTTTACCACCTACCCTTCACTAACATTCCTTCACCAACTCTCATCCATTAACTGTTCTTACTAGCACCCCTCCATTGATTTTCCTTCACTAAATCCCACCAATAACCTCACCAAATCTTCTCCATTAACTCTAATCTTCCCTCTGCTTCCTCATCTTTACTATCTTTTCCCTCGTCCTCATCTAACTTAATTATAACTCAATTTTTTCTCTAATTCCTATCCCTTAGACCAACCTTCATGGATGATGTGAGGGAAGTACTTGGGGCACCTGAGTGGTACCTGGCTGCTGATTTGCAGACGGTAACCTTATCCAGTGATTTGGAGTGTGTTACCTTCGTCGTCCATTTCAAGGGTATGTTCTTTGCCCTTCATGGAGACCATTATCTTTTATTGTTAATAGTATCTGTATTTTAATTATTCATAATAAACTTTCTTCATTACATTTCAGGGTTCCCTTCCATTTGGAATGATTACTTGTGCTTTTTGTTCTACATTTTCATCATTCACACCACGAGGGTGTTAACCCTGTGATAAGTGTTCACCTACATGTATGTCCTAATATTTTCTTATGTTCTTTGTACCCTGATCCCACCTTTTTTTTTGACATTATTGCCCCATGAAACCTTAATAGCCTTGGACTTTCTGTGTGCTCTCCTCATGCAACTACCTCCTAACCAGTAGTGACTACTGGCACCTACTACTAACTCCCATACTCTTCCTTAACTTTAAGCTACTGTGGAATTCGAATTACTCTTGTGACTTCCCACAGGACCCCAGGCTAACCAGCTGGAGCTTGACTTCTCACGTATCCTAGCTGGTGGTATTGTGCACCACCCGACCATCTCTATCCGTGGTGTATATCCAGACCCAAAACGCCCAAAGAAGGTTCCCTATAGAACTTGCGGAGGCTTGGAAGAGGATGACATTTTGAAGGATAAGTGTAAGTTGGTTTAGTCAGGTTGATAGTTAGAGGCATAGAATTATCTCCTTCGAGTAAGATTCTTCTCACATATCGTTATTATATTTACATATAGAAACCAGTATGACAATGGGAAAAGCATTCCCAATCACGGCCATCCTGGATGAAAGATAGCTTTTTATTTACCTCATATCATTTTCGGTTCTCTTTTACTTTTATGCCAACTGCTGTCATCTACTGGCAAGCTAAAATAAATAGCAGGAGTTTGTTCACATTCTGTCTAATTAATGTTCAAGCTCATGATTAATTCTGGATGTTAAGCTATCCTAGGTAATAAATTTTTTCATGTATTTTATCTCATCATTACATAAACAGGAGTCCAATGCTCTTAGCTCACTCTTTCTAGGCTGACAATAGAATCTCTCAGTACTGAGACCCTTTTTCCCTTCATCAGGGAACATAATAAGTAAAAATCAGGTGTAATTTAATTCAATATGACATTAAAACTTAATATAAATGAAATATTTCAAACTGCCTCTGCTGTATGTATTTAAATTTTCAAAGTAGCCATGGCCGTTGGCTCCTGTTTTAGTATCAGAAATTTTTACATAGGTCCTTTGCTGAATCACTATTTTCATCTTGCAATGTTACTTAATAATTCAAAATACAGTAATACATTGTAATATATAGCAGTCATCCCATTTCCTAAAGCTGTTTTCTCTTACTGACAGTTTCCTATATAATTTTCTTTTCCTCTTACAGCAAATAGTTGGTGGAACGTGCTCACCGGAGACACGGATGATTCATACAATTCTGCCTCCTCTGTGTCATATACCTCAGTCCTTAAGTTAGTCCCTTTGGTGGCTTTTTTCAGAGCTGCCATGTATTAGGAAACAAAACTTTAGCTTTGTTAACACCTGATATGCTTACACTCTAGTTATCAAGAAAGCTAAACCAAAACCTTTTATATGAAGTTCCCAGAGATGTGACATCAGAAAATATAATTGTACTATATTTTTCTAGTTCCTGATAAATGACATGCAGAACATATATTTTACTTAAAGAATACATATTCAATGATATGAAGTATCACAGTTTACAAATGTATTGTATATCTTTACTATTATAATTATTTACATATTCTTTAGTATTCTTGTATCCTAAAGCCTAGTCCAGAATTTTACGTTTTTTAGTATTTAGGAATGGAAACAAGGTACTGTTCACTTTTAACAAAAAATCAGAGCCTAGAATACAAGATAGTATAAAATTATGCTATCAGTTACTTTTTGGAATCAAGCAGCTAGTTTAAGTATCGATGCTTTGCACTAAAACAGTAAATGTATCTGAAACTGAATGATGTATGATGATATATTATCAGTATCTCTCCATCCTAGAAACCGAAATACTTTTCTAAATGATTAAACAAATAACAAACAAATATTATTCATATTACGCAGAATATTATCAAACCCGTGTTAATCTTTCAAAAATGTTTTACTTTATATTGGTACTTTTAGTTATCACAGTAAGTTAGGGAAATTTCTTTTATGTTTCAAACTTATATTATTTTATGGTCTTCTGGAATTGTGTCTCATTTGATGATTACTGCATTTACAAGTAGTTTGCCTAAACAAAAACTGGAATCAAAGATATTGGATCATAGTAACTGTTACTAGTTAGTCCCTTCATCTAAACAGTTCCCTGAGGATAAACATGAGAATAAAACATGCATTCTTAAAGTGAATATAGTTTTAAATTTAACATGCTGTCAGATGACAGTAGAGGCACATATTTATGAAACTTTGACTTATAATGATGAAATACTAAATCTGTTAAAAACATTAGAATTAGCAGTGTGTACAGATCACACTCTTATAGGTTGTATGAATTTACTTTCTGTAATTAAACCACTATTGTAGGTACAAAAGTTTGATACAACACTGTTGTGGTTTGGAAAATTTCTGCTGAGCTCAAATGGTAGAAATCAATGAAAAATGGTGAAAATTTACCGTCTTCTTTGTACAGCACTGAAATTATTTGGAACTTGCCTTTTTAAGCATACATACATGCTGAGGACTTGATAGTTTTCTGTGTCTTAGCCTTAAACTGCTGATCAATATGAAATATTTCCTTAGCTCCCATGGATGAAATGGTTTTGAAAATGTGCCATGTCTTGAGCATATACTCTGAAAAAGATTGAAAATTTGCTTTATTATAAGTTTAGTTAAAAAAAAGGATGTAAAAGTGCTATATCATACAAACTAACAAAGAGTCTTTAAATTACATTCTCTTTATAATACAGAGTCAATGAATTTTTTCAAATATATTGTTGTAAGTCGAGGTAGTGAGTATAGTTTGACATCTTTTGTGTAGTTTGGATTTCAGCGAAGAGGAAATTAATTATTGCGACTCACAAAAAATTGCAGTGCTGAAATACTGCTTATATTATGCTGACATGACTGAAGTGTTTGAATATTTAGCCACTTGACTCAGCTGATAACAACATCAGTGCACTTTTTATATACTGACTTGTTTTGAAAGGTCATGTAACAAACAAAGCATCATAAGTGAAGCTTTTGCTACAAGATGATTCCACTCCTAGTAGGATCCAAGGTCAATTGTCCCATTTTGCTTGCATGTATCTACAAAATATGACATACAATGACTGCCACATGTGGGCTTTAATACAGAATGACATCTTTTTATCTTGCTACCAACTTTGCTTCTACCAATCTACCTGTATCTCTTGTCACCCATTCCTTATGGGAACTCCATCATGGGGTTAGCCCCAGCAAAAAAGACTCCATAATTGCTGAACTCCTATGTTGCTTCTTAGCCTTTAGTGCTTCACCCTTAACAGCCCACAGGGAGAAGGCAACTCTAGCACAATGTTTTCTGAGGCTCCTACATAATGTTCCTATTAACTACTTCTACCTAGATATTGTGGTTTAATGTTCCAACCTACTACTTCTACCTAATGCTCCCACCTAATATCCCTATCTATGACTTGTATCTAATGTTTCTGCCTAATGCTCCTGTCTGATGTTCTTACCTACTACCAACACTGCTTTTCAACCAAAAAATTAAGCTTTTCATTCTTTCATCAATTTCCACCATTTGATTACGCTCATGTCTTTATAATGACAGGACACTCTTAGCTGATGATGTGTCACACAGATGTTTCAATCTATTACCAAAAGAGGTGTAATTACAAACATGTATGTACCACAGGATTGGAATGCTAGTGCTGCCCAAATGTGGAAGGAATGTCCATAATCACTCATTATGCTTACAGAATTATGTGCACTTTTTGAATTAGTCATACAATGAAATGCTTTTTGGATATTAATTGGTTGTAATACATTTTAGTAAACTTTAGTATCTAAAATTAAACAGTTGTATAGTGTTTTGTATATATCAATCTTGTTCATAAGATTTTATTTACCTGAAGGAACTCAGAACATTTTCCCTTTCCCTAAGAGCAATGATCATATAACATCGAAACTAAGTGTATGTTCCTCAAACTCCTGCAGATTTTCTATGAGTATCAAAAATTCTTGTGTAAATCATCTCTGTATAGCGAGCTGCTGATATGTAGAGAAAGCTACATCTAACATTATCATATAAGTGGGTGTGAGCATAAATCATCTCTGTATAGGGGGCTGCTGATACGTGCAGAAAGCTACATCTAACATTATCATATAAGTGGGTGTGAGCAACATAAATTGCTCACACTGCTCTATAATAAGATTTTTTTTTAGAAAATGCAAGACTGCATTTACTGATCAGTATTCTAGCTTTCCTTCATCATCATTGGAGCTCCTCGCTACCTACACAGAACATTACTGCAAAAGCTTCCTGTGCAGAGAAGTTACATGAATGTAACTTGTGATCAACTACCCTATCTTATGATCATTCCTTCATAGTCTGACAAACTTTTTTTATTTATTTCCCTTGTATGATATGTGAAGAATTGTGTGTAAATATAGTTCCTTCAGAGTAATTTCCTCTAAATGTTGATATGTGAGAACTTTAAAGATTGTAAAATCTGCACGTCAACTACACAGCGTTACTGTGTGTATGCTTCCAATGCTATGCAGATTTTACATATTAAAAGATGTAAAAACTGTATTTGTTTAAATTGATTCCTATGAAGCGGATACATTATTATACATATAGTAAGCAATGCTCTACTTTCACATTACATTATATTCTGAATATTACATACAGATAACAGGTAAACTGTCATAACTGGAAGAAATTACACTTTTGCCTATAACATGTATTACAGTAAAGATATTTAGATATTTTATAAAGAATCCATAAAGAATCCCATTCATATTCTACTTCCAAAAACTAGGCTGCTCTGCAAGGTGACACATGAACACCCTATATATCTCTGATGCCTGTTCCGTCTAGGAATTCCCTCAAGGGGGTGGCCACATAAAAAGTCTCCATAAATGGTTAACTCCAGTGCTGCTTATGAGCCTTTAGTGCCTCAACCTTAACAGACCACTGACAGTGGGGTAACTCGGGCAGAGTGTTTCCAAATGCTCCTACCTAAATGTTCCTAGCGACTTCTTCTGCCTAGTGTGTCTACCTAATGTTCCAACCTACTACTACTACCTAATGCTCCTACTTAATGTTCCTAACATACTACTTTCTATCTAATGCTCCTGCCTATTGTTCCTACCTACTACTTCAATCTATTGCTCCTAGCATTTCATCATTTGGCAGGGCTAGCGAATAGTGCTCAACACAGGAAAATCTAAAGCTGCGAAGAATGAGTTGTGTGAGTTATGTGTTGTCAAGTGTTATGTGCAGCAAGGAGATTTTATGTTTGTAGATAGAAGGCCAGCAACCTTGTGTGGGTAAGGCAGAAAGAAAAGATAGCTAACCGAGTCAGAGGAGTGCAACTTGACAGTCAATGAAGTACTGGCTCACTACACAGCCATTACTAACCCTCCAGATACCCAGGTGGTTAGTACCAGTAATATACCTCACTGGTAGGTGGCTGCCTACCAACTAACCACCCTCAGTAATGGTTTCACAAAATATTACCAAAAATTTATGATGATTAATGCGTCTAGGCCTGTCTGCTTAAAGGCGACCTTTATGACCCAAGTGTTTCACTTACTGTATTACACATATGTATTATTAGATGAACAAAAAAGCATTAATATAAACAGTTTTTTCATAAGATAGTACAAAACCATGTAGCATGTGCATAGTGTATCTTTAAACAGGACACTGATACAGCTTGTGTCAAGAAGAAAGTAAGCATGAGCTATGACTGATAACATTACTGACCAGCAACGGGAATTGGTTTGACCATATTTGCTTGTAACTGAATATCAAAAATAATGATAACTGAATTTAGTATATGAATTTACCAAATAAACTGACATAATGGCTTGAAAGAATGCCATATGCCCTCTGTTCTTGCCTTGCCACCCTAAAGCAAACCCCCATTCCTATGTGTATGTTTTATTTCATTACACCTTCAGCCTTTGAAACACTGTCCTAAATCACACTTTCTCTTTTGGCAATAAGAAATACAATAAAAAAATGCCCAGATAATCTTAAAGACTAAAGATGATGAATTTAGCAACTGTCTGCTTTCAGAGTTTCTACAGACTTACTAATAAAACATACATCATTAATGAGGAATATTTTGATGCTGCTAACACACTATAAAAGCAGGTATAACAACAGTAACCGACTTAAGTTAATCTTTCAAAATATGGCATAAGCAACATCAAAATTAGGTCACCTCACTTCACATCACATATAAGGTTGTTTGATTGAATAAGTAATGAAAGGGTATGAGAGAGGTGTGGTAACAAAGAGTGTGATTGAGAGTTCAAGAGCATGTGCTGAAATGGTCTGAACATTTTGAGAAAATGAGCAAGGAAAGGTTGACAAAGTGTATATGTGTCAGAAGTGGAGGGAATAAAGAGAATGGGGAGACCAAATTGGAGATGGAAGGATTGAGTGAAAAAGATTTTGAGCAATTTGGGGCCTGAGCATGTATGAGGGTGAGAATGAATTGGAACGATGTGGTATACAGGGGTCGACGTGCTGTCAATGGACTGAACCAGGACATGTGAAACGTCCGGGGTAAACCATGGAAAGGTCTAAAGGAGCCTGGATGTGGATAAGAGCTGTGGTGGTTTCGGTGCATTACACATGACAGAAAGAGAATGGATGTGAAGCGGATGCGGTCTTTCTTCGTCTGTTCCTAGCGCCATCACGCTAACGCTGGAAAAGGCCATCACACACACACACACACAATATTTTAATGTCAGTGTAACACGGCAGGACCTTCCGGAAGAGTGTTCGGTGTGGTATGTGCGGGTGGCGGCGATCGATCACGCTCTACGCAGGTGGGGAATGGGATCAGGCAAGCGATAATGAGGTCAGGTTAACATCTTTTTTTTCTTTTTCACGAGTGCTAATAGTCCTGCGATAAGATAGCCATGCGTTTTATTACTTGGACGACGAGGACATTACAGAATCTCGTTCGACTCAGGCATGTTGATAAAGACAGAGGGGTGTATATGTAGGGTTTGAACATGTGACAAAAGGAGAATGATTCATGTTGGTCAGTTTACGCTTAACGTTTTGTGGCCCGTTGAAATAACACCTATCGCTAAGATCATACAGAAAATCGTAAATTTATGTCCCATATTACCATCTTTGTTATTATTAGCTTGACCATTATACATCTGTACTCTGCCACAGTTTCAGTACAAGACAGGGAGAGAGTGGACATGTGTAAATGAGGTCCTTAATGCGAATACGCTACAGTGAGAAAAGCAATCAGCTATGCATATAAATCCTCAACAACAGGTATGCAAGGTCGAAGACCCTCCTGTGCATACGTATATTACAACCGTTTCCTCTCTAGTTATAGCAGACATGCAGGCAGTATGTACATAGAGCTAATGCTGGAATACCTTGAATTCTAGTCGCAAATGTATACCCCACATATTTCTTTAGTCCATAATAAGTGTGTACACAACTCAAAAATTACTTTGGTACATTCAGTCAACTAATCTGGATGATAATGGGTGTGAAACCCATATGGTATATGGATAACAGCAACTAGAAAAATAAGCACTTCCTTCCCCATGTTGCCGTATTCTGGCAAAGTAGACTACAGGGAGAAACGAAGAGTACAAATAAAATCTCGCCATCACGACACATGAGAAGGGTTCAGAAATAGCGAAGTTAAGTGGTGGGTGTGTCCGGTAACCCAGAGTTACTGCCTGGCGATGAATGACTTGGGAAATTACTTACTCGGAGCGCATGATCTACCAGGGAGGGTCGCTTCCTGCCATACTCCGCCAGCCAACTAAATACCATTTAATTTACATAACCCCATTACCAGCTCATTTAAGATATTACCTATATTTCGTGAGTAAATGTAGTGTCGTGCATCAGGTAAAAACCTGAGTGATCTAAGTCTGATTGACGGAATGCGAGAAAGAATTCGAACTTTTAAGTAACAAATCCGACTCTCACGACGCCGCTCGCATGTCGGGCAGAGAAACATTTCAGTCACTGTTTCTTGGGGCCGGGGAGTGTGTGTGTCAGAGTTCCTTTTTCGTGACGTTACAAACACTCAGACCTTTACATAAAGCAACCTTTATATATATATATATATATATATATATATATATATATATATAAAGTGGTGAATGGAACTGAGAAGTACTTAAAAAAGTGTGTAATCTATGAGACTGTGACAGGAACTGTAAAGACTTTAGGAAACTGCAAAATTAAGAATACAAGTCGTGCCAAATATCTGTGGTTATTGGCAGTTACACACGGGATCATTTATGATCTTCACCCGGTTTATCAATCGTGATTATCAGAAATTCTATACAAAAAATATACAAGAAATACATATACTCTATAGAGATACTGCTAAATCTTACAGGGTACACAGTGAAGCTGTCGTAGAAAAAATGAGACTGAACATGATAAGAAAATGAGATAAGTTCTATTTGAAGACTGAACATGATAAGAAAATGAGATATGTTCTATTTGAAGAATTTATCTGTCTATTTATGCCAAGCTTCCTATACACAGGAACAGTACACCAACCAAGCGATACCAACACCCACCTCTCCTTCACATAAACCGTAACACACCAGGCTTGCCCTACTGACACAAAAACTCCAATTATACAAACCCTAACCTGATTATTCCCATTACACATCGATCGACCCTACACATAAACCACAACATACCATGCCCACGACACACACACACACACACACACACACACATTGTGACCCTGATATACTAACCCCAGTCGTCACCTTAGATACACAAAGAATCACAACCAAGTTGAACTCACACAACACGTTTCAGCAGACATTCACGCATAACCAAATCTCCCACAATACCACACACACCCTCCAACACCTCTCCAAAATAAGAATAAAATTACTAGTCTGTTGGTAATGCGTGAGGAGGACAGTGGACCTGTTGCGTGACCCAAAAAACAATGCTGTGTCGAGTTTACAAGGACGAGACAAGGCAAGATGGCTAAGCCCACCATGGGTACTGCCTACTGACGGAAGAGACTGAAGTTCTGGTCCTTTATGTATGTTTTACACTAACATTTCATAGTGCGAGTTCGATAATTTTTTGTTAAAAGGTTAATCATCTTCAGTATATTACTACTGCAGATTTTTATCTGTTTGGGATAAGAAAGAAATACGACGAGGGTTAAATGTCACACAAAAAAAATGTAATCCCATTTAACAAAACATTTTTTGTTTACTTCCTAGTGATGGGAGACATGGAGGATGGTAATGAAAAAGACAGAAACTAATACAAATCGATAAAAGTGATGGAGGATGAGAAAAAGCAAGTGAATCCAGAGTGACTGGATGGTGAGTATTCCGTTCACCGCTTTGCTCAAGCAAGCATCTATTACACCTGTTTGATCGGTGGCAGGGAGAGCGGGCAACACATACATCCTAGCGGTGAAAGAGGAAAAAAAAAAACTTGTCAGATAAAAGAACTTTTAAAATACAAGAGAAAGACGCTTAATGGCAGATGAGGACTGGATACGTAAGGATGGTGAGGAATAGATCCAAAAAATAGAGTGGCAGTTCAGAGACCCAACGCAGGTGCATTGCACTTGTGGAGAAAGGTACAGGGCGGTAAATGAAGACCAGCTAAGACACTTGGGGAAGTAGGGATAATAATACCCTGAAAACATCAGCAGTAACAACGGCTGGAACACCAGAGGTCAACATTAAACAGCAGGAACTCGAGCAAAAGTAGCACCAGCAGCGACTAATGGAAAAGTAGCATCATGGTCAAAAGGTACTTTTAATATATCAGTATCTGCAGCAGTCACCTCCAAGGCAGGAGCAACAGCAGCAGAAGTAGCAGAAGGAGGTGGAAGAAGGACAGCAGACGCAGCAGTAAGCCCTGGGCGTGAGAGCGCGAGAGAGACCATCCTGGAGAAGGCGGCGACGGGGGAGAGAGTATGGGGTGTGGGGCGAGCCAGCCGGCTCCCTCCCCTGAGGTGAACCCCAGCGAGCAAGTCAAGGTGGCTCCCAACGGCACAGGAACCATGCCGCCGGTAGGTGTGTGTGTGTGTGTGTTACAAGGGTATCGCTTCGTCCCTTAACCTTGTATATATATATATATATATATATATATATATATATATATATATATATATATATATATATATATAGA
>JAYMFT010411663.1:0-18209 GCA_038088735.1 Panulirus argus | reverse complement strand
TGGGTGCTGGATGGTACTCTGACCTGGTTGCTGTGTGGTAGCCTGGACCTGGCGGCGAGCATGACTACACAAGTTACGCTTATGAATCGTTTTCCGAAAATTACAACCGAGGTAATTCCGGGTAAGGGATATGGCCCATCCATCAGGCGGGCCGGGGGTAAAGGCTGATACAATCCAACTGGCCGGGAAAATCTATCGCCTGGCATTCTGAGGGGAACTTTTTTTTTTTTTATAAAAGCTGAGAAATGGTTGGGAGGAAAGAAGTGAGCATTTTACTTGGACAGCTATCACTGGGTTTTCTGAATGTTTGTTTTTATATTACACACACACACACACACACACACATTTGCGAGGAAGGCGTTACCGGACTTCGCCTGCTGGTGGTTACGCCGCGAATGAAAAGTCATTGTTGTATCTCTGGAGCAAAATTTCGTCACAAGAACTTTCCATCCGTCCATCCCTTTCCAGCTGCTGGTTGAAGAGCAGTCTTCGAGCTGCAGGAGTCTCTGAAGAAGGTTTCTGGTGTTATATTGTTATAATGATGATTATGATAATAGTTCATTCCAGCCATAGCCTAACGTAGCTTGGTGTCTGTTGTCAAAAGCCTAACCCAGAGCGTTGGGGAAGGATGCAGTGCTTAACTGGGCCTTGACCAATCCACCTCTGTATTAGCAGAGAACAGTTCCAGCAGACAGCTTCAGGCACTCACTCGCCACTCAGATCCAGGCTTACATAATCTTGGGTTTCAGAAGGGGACCACGCTCGTCCGTGCTATTTCAATGTGTAGACCCAAAGGGAACATTTTATAGACATCTAGAAAGCCACAAGAAAATAAGGCTTTATCAAGCCAGTTTTTACCCGTGGATATCTCCCCATGGGTGCCGTATTACCTCCTCAGGTGGGAGCAGTGTTCTACCAGAGGCGTGGTTTTACCTCTCCAGGTAGGAACAGGATGGTACTAGGGGCACCGTAATTACCCCCACCCCCCGCCTATGTAGGAGCAGAGTGGTACCAGGGGCACCGTACTACCTCCCCAGGTAGGAGCAGGAAGGTACTAGGGGCACCGTATTACCTCCCCAGGTAGGAGCAGCAGGAAGATACTCCTGATGGAGTGAGGAAAGAAAAGGGTTAGTTTCCGAGCGATGGCAAACTTTTACAGCGAGTGAGGCGCTGGCCTCATAAATCTTCCCCTCCCACGAGCGGCCCGGCCAGACCTGGGTATCAGTGGGCCGGGCCGGGCGGTGCAGTTCATCCCTGGCCCAAATCAAAGACGATCCTCATCTCCCTCTCTCCCCTTTGGTCGCTACCGGACAGCTGTGACTCGTGGCGTGGCGTCGAGCCTTGCTCTTGGCCATGGGATTAGTGGATGAATTGATAAATAGGGGCATAAGGATTTCAGTTCTCGTTTTCATGAGAATAGAATGTAGACGTTGGTTAGAGGACTGCATGGAGCTGGAAGGTGGCCTGACTCTTTTTAAAATTACGTTCCGCTTGATTAATTCTCCAAGATACGAAATGTTTGATGACTTTATTTATTACTATTTCAGTATCATTAACCAGTAAATTAACATCTAAGGATTGAGAAAATAATCATTTAACCTCTTAAGGGGTCAGGAGAGGCCATATACACTGATTTCCTGCTGGGTCTATTGGCCCTGTTAATGACTGGACTTGAGGACATGTCCAAGTTAATGGTGGAATTCGCCTTGTTATGTTGCCACCTGTTCTTCATTTGTGTGAGGGTATTGGTGCGACAAAGGTTAAATATCATATGCTTGTATCGCGTTTCCTGGCTGGTGAGTAGCAGGCGCCCCCTCACTCGTTCCTTAAGGTGGCGGTATACTGCCCTCTATAACCTTACTGCTGCTCAAGGATGTATGCCTTACTTGCTGACAAGACACCCGCCCTCACTGATGACCACGTAAAACCACCCTCCCTGCCGACCAAGGACACCCACCCTGCTGACCACGGACACTAACACTCCTTGCTGACCAAGGAAACCCACCTTCCCTACTGACCACAGAAACCCACATTTCCTGCTGACCACAGACAATTGACCTCTCTTCTAACCACGAAAAACATCTTTCCCTGCTCACCGCACCCACTCTCCATGCTCACCAAGGACAACAACCCTCCTTGCTGATCATAGAAACCCACGGTCACTGCTGACCATGGTCATCCGCCATCCCTGCTGACCACGGACGCCCACCCTTCCTTCTCACCACGGACACCCGTCCTCCCCACTGACCATCTTGCACACCGTGAACACCAGCAATCCCTGCTTACCACGGACACACACCCTCTCTCCTGACCACTAACACCCACTCTCTCTCCTGACTACAAACACCCACCCTCCTTGCTGACCACAGGCACCTGCCGTCGTCGCAGGTCACGGACACCCGCCTCCTTCGCTGACCACGGATAGCTACCATCTCAGCTGACGTACGGATAGCGCCCCCACTTTTGCCACTACCCTCCCGGCACAGCGAGGACTGTAGGAAGGAATAGATATTCCATTCTCCCGCCGCCAATCGTCTTTAAGATCACAAATCTTGGCGAGTTCTGTGACCATTGCCACTATCTGAGGCTGAGGCAGCGGTGGTTAGGGCTCCCACTGGTGGTTCAGCGCCAGTGGTATTCTGGAGCGTCGGTGTCCGCACTAGTGGCCAGATTTCTATGACCTTTTCTTGGGGAGTGTTAACGCTATTAGTGTGGTTTGACCCGTGGATTAAGCACCATTACCGGTGTTGTGAATATTTCAGAGTATTTCTCTTCGGTCTCAGGGCACCTGTACTGCTGTTGGTATTAGTGTTGTAGGTTGTGGAGGGTCGGAGTCATCGTTGAAGGTGGGACGATATTCATTACCGAAGGAGTGGGTGGTACTGTGGGTCGAATGGAGTGAGTGGTGAGATATTACTGATGATTACGATAACATGGGTGTTTTGTTTGGTGAAGGGACAGTACTGGTAGTGGCAGTATGGTGGTTGTGGCTAGTTTGAGGACGTAATGGATACTGGCGTGTGTAGTTCTTTTGACCAGTAGGGCGGCTGTGGTGACCATGATAGTGTGGTTGTTTAGATCAACCGGAACACTGTCGATAATGTTATTGTGGTTTTTAGTAATGGGTCCGGGTAGTTTTGATCTGTGAATAGATGTGAACGACTTTGGTAATTTTTTTTTTCATCGTTAATGAAGAGATATTGTTTATACTGAAAGTATGGGATTGTATAGATCAGTAAAGAACAAGTTCTGATTTTGGTTATGTGCTTATGGTCAGCTGGGGCGATGTGAATGTTGAACGTATTGTGAGCGTCGTTTTGACTAGTAAAGGGATGAGTTAAGATATTTTTCTTATAGTGCGACACTGATAACGAATACTATTGGCCACATCATGGTCGAGCTCAGGGCTGTATTGATCCGCTGAGGGATGATGTTGATAATGAGAGTGTAATTGTACTGATCCACTGACGATAAGTGTTGATAATGAGGGCGTGATTGTACTGATCTGCTGAGGGACTGCGTTGATAGTAATGGTGTCAGTATATTAATCCGCTGAGGTACAGTGTTGATAAGGAAGGTTTGATTGTATTGATACTCTGGAGGACAGTGTTGACAGTGATATGATTGTACTGATCCGATGAGGAACATCGTCGATAATGAGGGTGTGATTGTATGTCACTGTTGAAAGCCTCTACCCCGAGGTGAATTCGACGCTACTGACTGACGACAATTGGTAGCCCCGAGTCAACTAAGTCTCCCGAAAGGACTTATCCTCTCAGTCCTCAGAGCACCAGACTTTTCCTTTCAATATATCGAGCCAACTGAACACTCTCAGAGCGCAGAACCAGCTGATTCCTCCTCATGTGGCGGAGGCCAAGTTCCCACCCTCCTCGAAGCTCAAGACCATCTGCCTTCTCTCGGAGCGGCAGACTGTCATACTCCTCCCGTCAGGATCTGGAACCAACTGACCACAACCCTCAGAGACCCGTTTTAAGTTAATCCCTTCTCCCAGGTCTCACAACAGTTATTCCTCTATAGACGCCAGGCTGGTTTATCCGTCCTCTCAAGGTCCCAGACTAGCTAATTTCTCCTTTTAAGGTTCCAGCTTACCTAATCCCTATTCCCAAGGCGGCTCTAAACTAGCAAATGCCTCAAGGCCGCCGACTAGCTAATTTCTCCTCTAAAGGCCCCAAACAGGCTAATCATTCCTATCAAGGTCCTTGTTTCAAGGTCTCAGATTAGCTGATCCCTTCTCTCAAGGCTCGATCCTAGCTAATCCATCCCTTCAAGGCCCCAAACTAGCTGATCATTCATCTCAGGGCGTCGAACAAAGTACCTCTTGTTGGAAACCGTTTTTGGTTTATATCCTTCGACGTTTATCATTATACACTTGTTTATTGTACTACTGACTAGATGTCTTTAGTCTTGATGTTGCCTTATGAGGCCGTTGTTCCGAATAAGCTCGTGTAAGAAACTGTTAAGAGATATATCTCCCGATATATTAAAACATTAAACGTTAAGAAAATAACGAGAATTTCTATGAAACCTTCATAATGCTTCGTGTCACAGAGATTGGTTTTGTGTTGTCAACACTGGATTGGCTCATTCGATGTCTGCTTCTTTCCTCCCACAGCTAAATTTTGAAACACTTTTCCGACCTTATTTCTTTTCCCCAACTCCTCCCATTTGTCTTCCTTTCAGAGGCAGTTCTGTCACCACATGAAGAACATGGGGTATTTTTCTCCCGTGTTTCCCCAACAGGCCCGACCAGGATATGGGCAACAGTATCCGTGAACCGGGTCTATTTTTTCTTTTTTTTTTTTCTTAACTTAAGAAAATTCAAAGTGAACTGAAAACGAGGCGCCATAAATCGGGTGTGAGGGCGGCACTAAACCCCCCCCCTCCCCAGGTCGTAACACTCACAGTTTTATCGACTCATTACCTGCAGCAGCGCTTGAGACCGAGTCTTCGTCAGGTGGCGAAGGGGCGCTCGTAAACAGTGAGAAGGTTGGGGGTGAGGAAGGGGTGTCAGGAAGTCAAGGGCCTCCTTTATCCTACCGCCACCAGCGAGCGAGTCTTGGGTCACCCAGCCTCGTCAACGTGTTAGTAGTCCAAGAATCAGATATCTTGAGATAACGTACACATCACACCCACCTAATAAGATGTAAGGAAAATGTCTCCTATTTTCTTATTCACTAGATCGTGATTACCATTTGTGTTACGAGGCGAGGGGTTTTACACTCGAGTTACCCCCGTCTCTCATGCTTGTTATCATGCTAGAGACGAAGACAACACTAGCCACCCTTTCTGAGTAAGTGGCCAGGATGTGGTTGATGGCAGCTGACACCACGAGAGGCTCGGCGCCCGGGCTGGTGTTGACCTCCCGCAGTGAGCCGCTTTTAATGATACTTTTAAGGGCGGTAACCCATTGTCCTGAGGGCACCCTGGCAATTATTCTCTCTCTCTCTCTCTCTCTCTCTCTCTCTCTATATATATATATATATATATGTAAAGGAACAGAGTAGGGGCCAAGTGAGGATTTTCCCTCAAAGGCTCAGTCCTCTGTTCTTAACGCTACCTCGCTAACGCGGGAAAAGGCGAATATATATATATATATATATATATGCTTCTGTACGATGTATGGGTAAAGATCTGCTTTCCTTGTGCCACTTTTTATGTGGTTTAATCAACTTACAGAACAAGACTTAATTCAATCATTCTGATCCATTAAGGCATTCAGTATGGTGTTCGAAAACAAGAATTTCTCGATTTCATCGGGAAATTTTGACCAAGTTCAGCGGAGGCTGTCGGAGGCCAACTGTCTCCAGTGTCCATGTTTTGTCTCAAATATTCCAGAATGATAATTCTGAACAGGAGGTTCGATTTGAAAAACGTATCATTATCACACTTTTTCCCATAACAAAATAGTCATTTATGACAGTCAATATCAACATTTATCATAAGCGTCTGCTTTGGAAATGTATCGTTGTTAAACATGTTTCCATTATTCTTATGCCATCATGCTTTTAATCTTATCTTTGATATTTTGGCGACGAAGACACATACAGTGGTATAAAAAGATATTCACTGAAGAGGGTCTTCTTTGTGCATGAATTGCCTTGACCTGACGACTCCGAGCATTTCTAAAACTTGACCTCTCTGCGTCCGGGTTTGCTATAACACTCTGACCTGTCTCCAGTCACCGTTGAGCGCGAGTCGTTGTGCAAGCGTTCACCAACGTTGGTAAGATGCGTATCTTCTCAAACACAGTACTTGGTTATCTTTTGTTTTTCTTTCACGTAGTGGGATCCGGGAGCCTCTTTCTCAAACTGGATCACGTTGTGCTAAGGTAGATACAGGGGGCCGCTTGTCCCACCTTACTTTGACGGTTTTAGGGAGGAGTGATTTGACTGACTGAGCCCCAAAACTTACCAGTATTTCAGTTCCCTTAAAACTTTAGATTCTCTCTCTCTCTTTCTTCCTCCATCCGACCCTCGCTCTTTCCCTTTCTTTCCATCATTTGTGGATGAACCGACTTGCCCAGTACGAGAAAAGTTGGTGCAATCATCGAGAGTCGTGCGTACCTTCCCTGGGAAGGTTGATAGAAAAGAAAATGATTTTCCAGAGTTGTAACTCCTCTCGTCGGTAGTTCTGTGAATTTCAAAAAGCCTTATTTTTTTTTTCAGGAACATCTTAACAGAAGCTCAGTGGTGAACTTCTGAAATTCACAAGGAAAGAAAAAAGAAAGAACGGTCTATATATAAAGTAGGGGAAGGAGAGAAAATGATTAACGTTGCCTGTATGCACCCGCCCGGGTGCCTGGCCAGTGGCGGCTGAGGCTCGGAGACGCCCTCGCCACCACAACGTATTGTCCGCATCAGTCTCGCTCTTTGTGCAACCTTCGCCCAGCTGATACTGAACGTCAATCCATATTTCATCCCCGGCTGGGATACGCTGGTGTGGGGTCCGTCCACGTCCCTGAGACCTGACCCAAACCCGACCTGCGACCCTTAGCCCTGACCCACCCCCGACATGCAACGCCCGGCCCTGACACCCGATACGCAGACCTAACGTCTTGCCACTAGCCTCCTTCCTGCACCTACTGTGCTCCCGGCAAGACCCAGCCAGACCGTCAACTGCAGGATGGTCTCGGGGCCTCTGCCGCATGACGTCACTGCTCGACGTGCCTGCCCGAGGGCAGTGACGCACCAGAAGAGACTTTGTGGTCGACGATAATTTCGCTATATTCCCCGGACAGTCTGTAAATCATTTATTATCTCCAAAATTTACCAGTCACTTGACCTCCAGGGTATTTTAGAGTCAGTCACCTCGCAGACAGTTTGATTTAACTTCCAAACAGTTTGGACAGTCATTCAGCTTCCAGACAGTTCACCTCTCATTCATCGTCCAGGTAGGATACCCGCCCTTTGCCCTGGCGCCGGAGATGATACAGCTCTCCACACACACACACACACCTGTTCTCCACCTGAATGCTCGTCTCTCCCCATTGCCCATCAGGGACCACGGGCAGTGCAGCCCTCGCGGGTGCTCAGCGTACTACCCTAAACCAGACTCAAGATATCATTCTCCCAGTTCTCGTTGAACATTTACTCTCCGTCCACTGCCCTTCCGTGAACATGCGGTTCCTCTCCAATAATTGAACATTTCTCCCTCCGTTCAATGAACATACACACCCTCTGCCCATTTTAATGACATACAGGCTTCCCTCTCCCTGCTGAAGGCACACTCCCCCGCACACTGGCTGAACACAGACCTTCCTCCGTGTACATTGAGGATACAGTTACCTGCTGCAGGTCATGCTGGGGGCTTACTCTCTCTGCACTCCCTGGTGCTAGACTCTGTGACGTTCCCCCTACACTCCGTGATATCCTAGTACTCGTCTTTGTGACGTTACACCCTACACTCCTTACTCGTTACCACACACCGATGATCGTGCCTGTCTGTTGTGGTCTGTTCCATTGCCTTACACTTACACACAAACCCACGCGCTCACACACACACACGCAGTGCAATATTCAAGTCGGGGTTGGCGGCCGGGCAGGCCTGGGTCGTTCTGACGAGGATGTACGTCAGCGGAGGAGCGTGCGGGGGCGGGGGAGAGAACGACGCCTCTGCTGCCGCAGCATCGCCCACCGGGTTACGGGCAGCTCACGCTTCTGTGGCCAGCGAGAGACCATTACCAGGTCTCCCGCAGGAGATGAGGCCGCTTAGGAATGTGGGTATTTTGTGCTTTAGATAAAAAGAAGTAAAAAAAAAAGTGATATTGACGGGTGAGAGAATATGGCGGAGAGAATAGCTTGGTTTACTTGGGCGGAAGTGTTAAGGCGAGCCAGGGTTGGTTGGCTTTTTGGGTGTACGTGGGGGACAGGACGGGCGTGCGTCCTGGCCAGGGCAGAGGACAATCTGCTCGGCTCAGGGCCCTTGTGGGCTGCTCTTCTATTTCCTGTTTCTTCCTGGTTTAAGGATGCTAAGTGCCTAATAAATATGGCCGAGGAAGGAATGAAGGTAGACATTTAGAACCGAAATTTACGAAAAGGGCAAGAGAAGAAAGAGAGGCAAAAATTATGGTCATGGGAAAATTATTCTTAAAATGAAACGTACAATATTTGGGAAGCGTGGCGAAATGTGTCTCGTTTTTCGGTGTAACAAAAGGTTACATCAGGATAGACCAGAGTAGCTGTAGGTTAGTCCGCCTCTTATTATACCTGCTAATGTGTATTTCAGTGTCATGCAATAAGCATTTGCTAGTACATAAGGGTGCCGGGTGTACCAGTGGCACAGAACAAGTCCCCTTCGCCCCAGACGGCCGCGTTGCTCTTTTGGCCAAGGTAAAAGTCACAGGGGAATTGTGGCCCGGTTGGCTGCTGGTATTGGTTTCCTATACAAGTGTTTGGGATAGCGACACACTGTTGATAGAATCTGCAGGTCAGTGACGGGTTGTGCTCGGTATGATCTTACCACCCGAGGGATCCTGGTCTCCTCGAAAGTTCAGGAACTCAGAATTTTGAGTACAATAATTTTTCGGGTAAGATCTGAAGACCAACGATTCCACTGAGGTCCAGCACCCGATACTGGAATCTGTTGCTCCCCGGCTGCTGTAAAACCAACGTGGACATGGCTGTAACAGTTAGTAGCTTCGAAGGAGAACATCTGATACTGGAGAAGTCCTCTCCGTACTCTTCAAGGATAGTCTGTCGGGTCTCTTTAGCCGGGAGTAGCTGCAACCTGCGTGTGGACGGAAGCAGTCTCGTCCATGTGTTACCTTCTTGGGGATTCTGCTGTGAAGAGCCACTGTGCCACCCCGTCGGTGGGGCAGAGAGCAAACACTTTTAGTGCAATTGAGGAAGTAGCCAAACACAAAGAAGGTCAGCATGAGCACCATCATCATTCCAGACACACTTTAGCTGACTTTACGATCCTTCCTCACTGGACGTTGGCTCTTCGTAGTCATCCTGTGTCGCCGGACTGTGTTGCCTGATTGTCATCCTGCCTCGCCGGGCGGTGCTGCCATGTACTCATCCTTCTTCACTGGACGATGCTGCCTTGTAGTCACCCTTGCCTCATCGGACGGTGTAGCCTGGTAACTATCCTCCCTCACCGAACATTGGTGCCTCGAAGTCATCATACATCACCGGACGGTGTTCCCAGGTCGTCATCCTCCCTCACCGGAAGGTACATCCTCGTGGTCATTTGTCATTTATAAAAGAATAAAAAAATCTAATTCATTATACATGAAGTTCTATGTAGATCTTCTGGCAACCAATAAGTCGTACATTGTAATATTACTCATAAATCAGGAGAAAAACTTTTGGTGAAAGTATTTTAGTGTTACCAGTGGTGGTGATGGCTCGTGAGAATTCCGACTGCTGCATCATATCTGCAGTTTTTCTTTTCTGACTGTACGTCACAATGGATACTTGAGAATGAGAAGAGGTGCAGCCCTCTGTGAAGAGACAAGAAGAAATGTTTGTGTAAGTAATTTAATAGAAATCTAAACACTTCACATTCTTAGATAATGGAAGAATCTTGACGTAATCTTGAGAAAAAAAAAGGGAAATTTTTTATGGGTACATTAAAGCTTTTATTCCATTAGGAGTTTAGGGAAGATTTTATTTTGCGTTTGTTTAAGAACTCTTGTGACACTATTCTGTCACTTTAGATTCCGTGGCACTTGAAAGTATGTATCACCAAGGAAGCTGACTTGGTTATTCTCTTTCCAACCTCCAGAAATGTATTTTCCTAAAAGAACTCGATATGAACATGCCCTACAGATCCCTCACCTTCGGTAGGTCATGATGTCAGCCTTCTTTCCAAAAGCTACATCTTCAGGGTCCTGCACCTTTCTTGGGGTCTTTGAGAGGGCCATCCTGACGTTTCAGACGCTCTCGTCGTGAGGATTCTGAAGGGATCATCTTGGCGCTTCAAGATGTCCTCCTGAAGGTCTTGATCTCAACACCAGCGGCTTTTAGAAACTCATATGATTGTTTTCATCTTGGTGATTCGGAAGGCCTTAGCTTGCACTCTTCCAGGACTTCATGACTAAAAAGACTTCAAGATTTCCACTCCTCTGTCTTTAATCTCATTCCTAAGTTAACGACGGCGAAAGTTAGGAGCAGAAGTGCAGACTTCCGTCTTCTCCTTCTGGGAGATCTTCCCGTCCACTGGTAACCTGAACCTTAACTAAACATGTAACTTTACCTTTATAAGCTACACTAACACATGCTACAAACTAAGGATAACATGTCATGCCCAAAGAGCAAGCACAGCTGACAGCTATGGTTCTAAGTTGTCAAACGAGGAGTCCATCGGATCCAGCAGAGGGACATTCAGGGGTAATGCAGTCATATGATAGTGATCTGGACTCTCGGTTGCTTATAGACCTTAGGCTATACACTGTGAAAGCAGTTGGGGGGGATGGGAGGAACCTGAAGGGTTGGTCAGTCCCAACCCCCCCTTATTGTGATCTCAAGATCTGCACGATTGCATGGATTGCAGCATGTCTCTTTGTCTCATTTAATCCGACGTGCCGAAATACAGAACGTCCTATGAGAAAAACACTTCCAAGTAGTATATTGTGTGTAGGGATCTTTTGCCCAGAGTTGTACATAAGAGAACATTTTTAAATTTCAAGCGGACACGCCGAAGCTACGCCGTACGACCAGCGCCTCGCCAGGTATTTCAGGTGTTAACCCATCAGCGTCTAGTCTAGCCTTGGGATTGTTTCCGGTCAACCAACTAGGTTTTAGTATGCCGCAAGAACATTTCTTTCTCATTACGCACCGTGCTCCCTAGTATACCCAGAATGTTGCCCTTCCCTCACCCTATAGGTGATTGCCCAAGTGAACTGTGATTTGGTCAGACTCTTCCCTCTCCCTACCCTTCCTCCCTGCTCCATCGTAAACAGTGCTGAATGTCCCTAACTAAACTAAGCCCTGTAGTTGTCCCTCTCGTCTGTAGCGATAAGCCGTCCTCCTCCTCCTGTTGATGTGCACCACTACACCAGTGTGTAGCCCTAGTTAAGTGTACCCTATTTTATGATGCTCTCCTTTTTGCAGCATTGATGTGGGTCATTTTCCTAGCCTAATTTCCCTAGCGTGTAGTCGGAGGGCGCGGTCATTGCCCCCTGACCTGCCAGCCTGCGTGCGTGGCCCTGAACCAGTGGATTAAGAAGTTTTGTGGACTCGATGAGACTTAAAGCATGTAGCCCTTCATGGTATCAGAGGAAGAACGGATAGGAAAATCGAGTCTGAAAATTTCTTGGTCACTGTTCGGGCGACGCACCTCGAAGGAACAGAGGCGACCCCAGTTTCTTTTCATATTATGACAAATTTTTCTGCCCATGTGATGTGGGTCCTTTGACCAGTCATGTCTGATATGTTCTACAGTGAATATGTATGTGTACATATATGATTGTATCTAGTATAACATCCACTTTCCTTAGCAAACAATAAACCAAGTTTTTAGTGTTAGTTTATTATCTCAATTTCAAATGAATGTTGATGTACCATCTTCAGTAGCTAGTTCCTAAGATATTTACGATATCTTTAATCTCTCTTTTTGTTTCTACAATATTCCAGGTATTGTTTAAATCCCACACCTTAGTCTAGATTTCCAAATAAGCTCGACCAACCAGTTTTTTTGTCACTTTCTGCTGCCGCTTAATGAAGTTTTGAATTGCAATAGTTATGTCTAATGACTTACAGAATATTTGCCTGATTATAATATTGATTAAGAGAAGAACTTCATGATCAAATAAAGTAGTTATTCCTGACTGTGTAGAGTCCACTTGCCCGTTTTCTGTAACATTTTCATTCCTGGAATTCTCATTTGCAATGCAGTAGTCCTCCATAGCTCAAGTGAAATCAATAATTGCCCAGTTCTCAATCTTGCCTATACAGAGGGACATAAGTGGTCTATTTCAGTACTGAGTTACAGTCCATTTGCCCACTTTTTTACCATCATGCTTTTCATTAGATAACTCTCATATGAAATATAGTAGTGATAACTGGAATATAATCCTTTCGCTCATATTCTGTCATAGTGAAAGAGGAACTTGAGGTTGAAGCATGGCCGTTGTCTGCCACTTGGCTAACAATACACTCACTCGCTTTCTGTCGTGCCCTCACCAGAAAGAACGCTCGGGAAAAGGAGAAGGAGGCGGCAGCAATGTTCGAGAGTGCCCACATCTTCCAGGAGTATACGTACAAGAAGATAACAGCCTGTGATGTGTGTCAGCAGATACTCAGAGGTAGGTGCTCCAGCGAGTCCCCTGCTGGTGCTGGGTTCTCTCGCTTGCTCGTGAGTCTTCTGTTGTATTCTGTCTGTCATTACTGTATGATTTAGCGTTCTGTCTTTCCTGAACTATTTCAGTATTATAATGATGCTATGACTGATAACAATTATTTTCACTTTTACTTTCATTATTATCATAAGTGGAGTGACGTGCGCGAAAGTTTCCAAGTCATTGTTCTTTTGTCCGTAGAATGATGTCTAAACGAGATCATTGCCATTACCTGGTTCTTGTTTCATGAAATTATTACTGTTTTATGAGAAAGGCTCCAGACACGAGAGCAAATGTCTTAAATGAAGCCACGTCTTGCAGTGAGAAGAAGGGCGCAACATACATTAAAAAATGAAATTACTAGTGTGTGAAAGGTATATCGACTATTATTTCCGTTTGTAAGTTCCACCTTGGTCATTTGTTAATGAAAGGCGTAACTTTTTCACATGAGTCTGGCGATTTAAGATTTCGAGACGTGAGGTCAGGCTGCTTGTGATCATCTTCCCTGCCATGTGTTGGAGGGAATCAGAGCCCAGAAAGTCGTCTCGAACCATCGAGCGCCACCCACCTCCCCTCTTGCTTCAGGCACTCAACGCGTCAGTGGACTGCGACTTGCATTATTTTCAGACGTTATTAGTTCATATTCCCGTTGCGTATTTTTTTTTTTTTTTTTAGCTTTAGTCCCTCCCCAGTGGTTTGCTCAGGAATATCGATCATTCGTGTCAGAGTGACAGAATATGTCGAGCGGCGAGTTAAGTCTAAGACCCCGCCTCCCAAATGGTCGCACTGGAAGGTCATGACTCCAGTTTTTCGCATTTGTGGGAGCAAATAGGGCGAAAGTGGCAGGCGGAGGACCCTCCACCACCCACTTCCCACCCAGGAGGGTGGTGGTGGTGCCACCAGCTGGCTGGGTCGGTGTGGCCAGATGCGTTGGTTTTCTCCTTTATGTTCTTTATGATTATCTTTTTGGACAAGATGGTTTCCGCGGACGACGCAGGACAAATGGCCCGTCCTCAGTGGACCACAGCGGTACGACCCCTAAGTCAGGCCATCGTGCTCGAGGGTCGTACCATCGTGCTTAGTCGTCGCATTGTCGTGCTTATCGTTAGGGAAGGGGAGGGTGAGACTGTATAGGGAGATGAGAAAAAGAAGCAGATCTCTCGGTAGGGAATGCATGAATAATGACGGGGTTACCTCCTGGAGGACGGGAGCAGTGTTATGTTCCATGACGGGGGCTGGAGAATAGTAATAATAGTCATGAATCATAATCATAATTGTGGCAGAGAATGGATAGTAAAGCAGGATGTAGCTCACCATCTTTCGGCATATCACCCGCCAGAAGAAAGGCTGAGAAAGGTATATCATGCGTAATGAAGCGAGTACTCTACCACTGGAATTTTGTAAGAAAGTGTGAACGGGGTTTATCCTTACTCTAACTACAGAAGGATTTTCTGAGAAGGAGGCTTCGATATGAAATGGAAACAAGTGGTTGAATTTTAAATGCATATTATTTTTCCTTTATGAGACCGGGCTTGTGGTACCCCGCTTGTCATATTTGATACCGGCCTTGTGGTACCCCGCTCGTCACCTTAGAGACCGGCTTTGTGGTACCCCGCTTGTCATATTTGATACCGGCCGTGTGGTACCCCGCTCGTCACCTCAGAGACCGGTGTTGTGGTACCCTTGCTTGTCACGTTAAACCAGTCGGACTGTACCCATTTTGTGTCCTGTCTGTGAATTATGCTGCTAACCATGAGGTTTAGTTTTTACGTAGGAATCATATAAGTGTTACTGTCAAAAGGCTTTTTGAAATTTTAGTTATATAACAACCAAAGGTTATCACATTTACGACTAAGGATTCCTGTCAGATTGCTTATCCATAATGGCTTATTGCGAAACTCATCTTGATAATCGGTTATCAGTGTATCATCTGGCAGTCTGACGATAATCTTCGTGATAATCGTTTCTATCTCTTTTCCCAACGCATAGGTGGGACGTAGAGGATAGCAGTTGGAACGTGCATTTTCCGTCTCCTTTTGCGGTCAAGCTTAAAGTCCTTTAGCAATTTCAGGCGCTTTTTTCTTTTTTCTTTAAATATCTTTGTGACATTATCCGTGGGGGATACGGGAAAAAAGTATGTTTCCCACGTATTCCCTGCGTGTCGTAGAAGGCAACTAAAAGGTGGGGGAGCAGGTGACTGGAAATCCTCCCTTCATGTATTACTTTCCAAAAGAAAGAACAGAGCGTAGAGCAAAATGAGGATCTTTCCTCCTAAGACTCCGTCATCTGGTTTTGGCGCTACCTCGTTCACGCGGGAAATGGCGGTTTTGTATGAAATATCAAAATCTCTTTGATGGAAAATACTATTCTAGTACACTGGAGGAGAAATCATCAAGACCAGTTAATAAAAATTGATTTTTCCGGATATTTTAGTGTTTCATAATACTGAATATCTTGGCTCATTTTTCATATTGTCCCTTTATCAAAAAAATGTCTTACGTTTGTGGTGTAAGTGAGGAATTCTCGATTGTAAAGAATAAATCGAGATGCTTGTAAGAAAAATATTTCTTTTATCGTTATAAGCTAAGAAGCCATTTTCATTACATAATGGGCCAGTAGTATCTTCCATTAATTATCTTTCCTTGCTTCTCACGTATTGACAGGGTTCCTTAGAGCTTTTCTGAACGGTGTGCGAAAATCTCTTTTTCAAAATCTTTTTTCGGAGGAGGTTGTTAAGGCGAGGGAGAGGGGAAGAGAGATTGTTAGATTAGGGGAGGAAAAGGGAGAGAGGGGTTGCCAGGGCAGGGCAGAGAAAGCTTAGGTAATCCTGGCAGGGGGAGAACTTGTGGGTAGAACGGAGTTTATGTCCGTGGTGAAGACCAGGTAATGTGTTGCTCCCCTGCAACCCTACATTGCTAAGAGTCCCCCTTCCACACTTGCATAAAAGACCACAACAGTTCTCTCTCTGGGGAAGGCATGATGCTTTTTAGGTAATCGTTACTTGTGGTGTGTGGTGGTGGATAGTGTGGCTGGATGTGGTGAAAGCTTCTCCACTTGTTGGCGACCACCATCCTGGGATGGGGTGGGGGGGGGGGAACACCATATGCTGTACAGGATGTCATGGAATAGCGTCCCCTCTGGCGTCCCCCTCGCCAGCTGTGGCTGGAGCCTGACAGCCCTCGACGGCTCACGCGTTCATCTTTACTGACATCTTCTTTACTGTTGTTGTATATAGCTTAGGTTTCATCATGTGAGAGGATTCTTTGTCCGTTGATTCCAGTAAGTTTTTATTTATTGAACTTTATTCTGACTGAACTTAATAGTCAAAAGAAAACACGTAGAAATTAAAAGTTGGGCCAAATGGAAGTGAAAATGTTATTACTGAACCACAATTGAGGGTGAATGATGACGTCAATACATAAGGACCAGAAGTGCTGGTAGATTCCACCTGCTAATGACCAGGAGTCTCACAGTCGCTGAGCCAGGCCGGCCCGGGCTACCTGAGGCCAGGGGTAGATGAGGCTCACCTGCTGGCACTGATGCGACACCTGCCGGAGGCCCAGCTATTGGCCTGCCGACTCTTGACACGGGCTTGAGTCATGACTGCTTCATGGAACTCTGCAGAGTTGAGTGATGTGTCGTACGAAAGTTCATGGAAATCTCATACGACACAAGACGGAGTTGATGACAAGGCTGCCACCTGCCGCATGAATATTAACCTTAATTCTTGATCTATACAGATGAAGACAGAATAACACTGCAATAATGTGATAATGTGGAAGGTATCTCCATACTCACCACTACCTCACTGTTGTGTTGGTTTGCGTTACCGACCATGAGTCAGCACGGGCCCGCACGAGTTCGAATCCTGTGCACGGCAATCGGCCCACACTCGACCCAAGCTTTCATCCTCCAGATGGGACTAAGCGATCAACGGGTACCTGGCCTGGTTATTATATATATATATATATATATATATATATATATATATATATATATATATATATATATATGATATAATCGCAAAGCAGACACGTGACGATCACAGATGAACCTGTAGACCACGAGGGAAAATCAAACAAGGAACATTTGCGGAAGAGCAAATTGTAACGAATCACAGATGGAGGAAGATATACAGAGACACCAGAAGATGTGATCCTGTTAACACCAACCGGTGTCTATATATATCTTCCTCCATCTGTGATTTGTTACTATTTGCTTCTGAAGACGTGTTAAAATACACGAAAGCGCTTAAGCAAATTTTCATGCTTTGATTTTCCCTCGTGGTCTGCAAGTTCATAATATATATATATATATATATATGAGTGTGTATAAGTGCAAACACATGACAAATACATATAAAGTTAAGTGACGAGACAAAACGTGTGTAAAACTGTCCCGGCAACAATTCATAATCATACACACACCCACACACACACACACACACACACACACACACACAGGCTAGGGTATGTATGTATGCATACATATGTAGGAGTGAAAGACATTGTTCATATATACAGGGCCAAGAGACGAGGCAACTCGAGTGTAAAACTTTTTCCCCGTAATAGACATATGGTGATCACACACGAATCTGTGGCGAAGGTCCACTGGAGAGCAGCACAAATGGTACCAAACTCGTACAACGTTTTAACAACGAGTATGAAATATCTTACAAGATTTGTAACTTGAAAAGATCTTCCACCCTGTTTGTCTCTGGCATAGTCTGATTTCTTCTTTTTTCAAGATGCCTTAAAAGTACGTATTCAGTTACCCATAAGCTGCCCTGATCATTCTGGTTCCAGCGGTGTATCTGTGTGTGTGTGTGTGTGTGTGTGTGTGTTTACCTGCTTGAAATAACCCCTCACTCATTTTATTTCCAGAGAGGGTAAATTTAAGGCCATGGTAAATGTTATATGGCAGGAAGCTAACCCCAAACCCTTATCATGGACTATGGAACCCAGAATTGATACGCAAGAGTCAAGTCACAAGGAAAACAGATGAAATCAGGTAATGCAGAGACAATCAAGGTGACAAATCTTTTCCAAATTACAGATCTTGTAAGATACTTTACAGTACTCGTAGTCAAAAAGTTCCAATAGTTTGAACTTCAAGAAATGCTCGCTTTCAGCAGCGATTTTTTTTGAAAAGAGAAATTCCAACATTTAGAATAATCCTTGAAGTGGAAGTTAAGAGTGAAATATTAAGATTTCTCAACTCCTGAAGGCGAAGTACCTCATCTGTATGAAGACTGACTTAGTGCTGGGTGATAAACTAACATTCTTTTCGTAAATATAAACAAGAAAGAAAATCTATAGAGTCCTTGTGAAAAAAGCACGTTGGCATATATATATATATATATATATATATATATATATATATATATATATATATATATATATATATT
>JAYMFT010411652.1:0-18210 GCA_038088735.1 Panulirus argus | reverse complement strand
ATATATATATATATATATATATATATATATATATATATATATATATATATATAGTTTTATATTTTCTGGATTCATTTCTATCTAAAAGGTCCGCATATTAAACTGATAATTAGAACATTTACATTTAAGAATAAAAACTCATAAACGTTAATTACTTTGTAAATTAAAAAACGCCTTATTTCAAATAAAACATTGGTCGTTTATTTAGAATAGCGCGGTTACTGAAATGTCAAATGTGTATTTAAGAGAGAGAGAGAGATAGAGAGAGATAATAATTGAATAATGATAAAATGTAATGATAATCATAATCATTATCATATTTTTATCATTATTAATATTATTATCATTAAAATTATCATTATTATTGTTATTTTTACTATTACTGTTATTATTATTATTATTATTATTATTATTATTATTATTATTATTATTATTATACACAAGGCGATGTGTAAAGTTAATGTAAAGGACCCATAATGAATAACCTCTCAAAGACGGAAAATTAGTCCGGTACGTATCCTCTTTATCCGTCGTTCGGATAACCGTCTTGTCCAGCTGTCCGACCTTTTCCAGTATAACTGAAGATCGCTTCTTTATCGGCTATCCGACCCCTGCCTCTCGTAGAAGGCTGGTTGTATTCTCTCTTGCTTGATGATTATTTTTAATCGGTTGTGAGGATTACAGTCCGTGTTATACATGTCGGAATATCCGATCACCTTCAGGTCCCAGTAGTGTCTGGATAACAGAGATTATCTACAGGTTATTCAGCATCTTACAACCAGCATAAATGTTTCCAAGTACTAAAGTCTTTACGCATTTGCGAAAGGGTAGGTATAATATTACCATGATAGCGAATACCAAAAGTGTCGTTGATATATATATATATATATATATATATAGCCATGACCAATGCACTCGGTATGTGTAATACCAGCAAGCTTTCAAAAATCTCGACTTGAGGTAAAAGCTAGAGCTACTACTAGACGTATTAACATTTACTCTCGGATGTTTCTCAAACTAACAAACCCAATACCATAGTTAGACACCTTCGCTATGATACATAGCCAGAAACTACCAAATATCCTAAATTTGTATCTTCATTGTTTTCAGCAATATTTTTAACAGCGCTTAATTCTTAATATTCCATCGCTGTATCATTTTTATGAAATTTCCTTCAGTCTTTCCTTTCTTTCTCTCTTTCACGGGGATGGGGTGAGGGAGAGGAGCGTCAGTCACCCTTCCTTCGTCTCAGGATGAACTGTTCGCTTCTTATCCTTCAGTTTGCGCTGCGGCGATGACATCTGTGAGACGGAAAGGGAACTATCATCTTCCCATCATTTGTCAGAGCCGTTTTCTGGCGTTGAAAACGAGAGAGAGGAGCTTTTTAGTCGCCGCTCTGAGACTTTTCAATATACATTGCACTTAAATTCCAGCAAAGAGAAATATATAAATAAACCACCTGAGAGAAAGCTCCGGAAGACATTAGATGATTGTTTCCATTCTTTAAGTTACTGTTGACGGGATAGAGACGGAAAACTTCAGTTCCTGTTAGTATGTAACTTCATTAAAGGCCGGTAGGTCGTCTGTTAACTGATTGCCTTAAAACTTGTCTCTGTATAACACCAGCGAATCTCACGAGCAAGTATCAAGCTCCACCATCCAGTCTTACAACACTCTTTTTAAACAACCTCTCTCTCTTCTGACAATCGTCTCCATGATGCGTTCCCATAACCTGGTAACAATGCTCCGCCGTCCACACTCAGTCAACTTAAGTACAACCTGTTCAGCTGAACAAACAACTCCTTCAAAACCAGACTCAAACAGTCACCAAGAATCCTTACAAGCAACAACCTACAACAACCTGACACCCCCCACCCCCTCCCTCTCTCACCACAACCACCAGAGGCAACAGTCCACAAAAGCAACAACAATCCACAGTGCTCGAAAGTAATCTTTTACAACCCTCGCAATAACACCTCAGTTTCTAAAACCTACAAAATACCAACAACGGTAGCACTCGACATTCGGTCTTAACTACAACAGCCAATCCCCCCTCCCCAGCTCCCCAGCAACCAATCCACCCCCCCTCCCCAGCAACCAATCTCTCCCCAGCTCCTGCAAGCAACGCTCCTGACCTAACCTCAAACATCCCTTCGTATTCCTCACAGTCCTTTACATATATCACAATCAGAGGTTAGCATCTCCTAGAGACTCTCACTCACCCAGGCCGACAGATTCCCAGGCCATCAAAATCCTTCCACGACCTGTACAAATCATACCTACCTTACCCCCCCCCCATCCCCTAGCCAGTGCAAGGAACAATACTCTTTCAGCCAGTACAAACAACCCTCAACAGCCCCTGCAAGACAGCCTCCATATAACCAGCAACGAACACTCGGGGTCCTCCAGAACCACCACCACCTCACCTCTCTCTCTTTCTCTCTCAATCTGGGAATCCAGCGGGGAGCCCAAACTGCTGAGTCAGTGCCTGTCATAATCTTGAGTTGTAGGAGGAGGAGGAGGAGCTACACTAGGAAGGCGAGGAGGAGGAGGAGGAGGAGGAGAAGGAGGGGCCTGAGAGGTTGGAGGGGGGAGGGGGGAAGGGAGGGAGGGAGGGAGGGAGGAAGGGGGAGTCCAGAAGCCCTGGCCACAGGCAAGAGGACCCATCACCGCCGCCGGCGCGCGTCACTCCCTGCAGAATTTAGAACAAATCCCTCCCCTGCGTCAGCGCCTTCAGGAGGAGAAAGAAATGACACAACCATTATCACCGGCCTCATAGTCTCCCCACCAACAAAAGGTTTCAAGTGTTGAGTAAATTGCTGGCGACACGTGGGATAAAACCTTTCACTGTTTCTTGATGTCCTGTCATACCAAACAATCAAGAATATCCAACAATTACACATGTCAGTCTCTCCTGGGCGGCATGAATAACGGGAGCCATCGCCGCGACCAAGGGTACGCCATCGACGCTACGGCCCCTCGGACGCAAGGGTCATTCTCGTGGTCCCGGACCTCCCGAGGGTTGTGGCCTCTTGTGTCATATGCATATGCAGGACAAATACACCTCTGTTGATAGACTAAAGTGTCACCAATAATGAACTGAAATTCACCAGAAGCAACATTGCAATTATTCTAATGTCTGTGTTCGCTGATTATGCCCAAGCCCACGGAAAGAAACAAAGAGGGGGCGGAATTCCGTGAAAATCTTAAGAAAGTGGACCGTAAGCTCGGCATTTAGACGGAAGAGAATATAATTGTGGAGAGAGAGAGAGAGAGAGGGAGAGAGAGAGAGAGAGAGATTGTTTGTATATTTCAAAGCGAGGGAGTGAGGGAGGGTCGGGGTGGAGTTGGAAGTGGGAAGCGGAGGCGCAGAAATACTGTCCCGGAATTGGAGGATATTCTGAGGTGGGTTTTTAAATGAAAGATTTTGAGGTTTTGTCAAGATGGTCATACGAAGTAGTGGGGAGGTGTTCGCGTGGGTTCGTTCCGCCTCTGTCTTCAGGGAACGATTACACGAAATGTTTTTTCTCGCTTTTTGTTTCCAGACCAGGATTTTGATCATCCGATTCTACGCTTTTGCTGCAACGAATAGTTCATTGTCATATATGTATGTATTTATATAGGATCAAGTGCTTCGGCAGTTTTGATGCAAGGGATCGATTTTTGGCCGCTTGGGGGATCGAAATATAAAGACGGACGACGACGTAATCGAAGAGGAGCATTGTTTCCCGGATGGGGAATATGAACTAGGCTTAAGAGAAGGTGCGAATGGAGGAAGTCCAGGGTCAGTCGGGCTGAAGTTATTACGGACGAGTGTTTAGGGGATCATGTAATGTTTGACAGCAGTGCAAAGGAGAGCTATGGGTACGTGAACTTGTCTTATCATTGCTTGGTAGGGGCGTGTGTGGCAACTGATTCTGGGTTTAGGAAAAGAGAAAATGGCATACGTGTAGAAGAAATGGTGAGAGTGGGTGAGTTTGGAAAAGTGGCCTGTGTGCAGAATATACCAGGAAAGACTGTCTTGCGTGGTAAAATGTCATAAGTTGAGAGTAAATGATACCAGAAATGAGTGGGGAGTGGAAGGTGGTGAGGGAAATTAAGTTTCGTTGTGCGGATGAAGTGTGTGTGCCTTGCAGAAGGAGGGATTTAGACACATAATAAAAGGATAGGTAGTGGTGGATTGAAGAAGGTGTGTCGGTAATGGAAGAGAAAATGGAAATATGCAGATATTTATATACAAGGAAGTAGCGCGAGCTACTGGGAGGAATACAAGAAATAGTGGCTGGGGGTCAGGAGGAAGGCACGGGAGCTGAAAGGAGAGGGTAAATAAGAATATGTTTTGGAAGTGAGTGAATTGTGTGCGAAGAAATAGAGAACAGATAGGAAAGAAATCGGGTAAAGTGGAGGTGATGATGGGAAAATATATAAAAGTTATGAGGTGATTGCGTTGAAGGACTGCCGAATGTAGTAAATCGTACGAAGGCGAGTGGGTGTGTTTGGAGCAAGTTGGACAGTGAAGTGAAGCAATCAAGGTATTTTCGACAGCAAAAAACAGGAGTTTGTGATAGTCTTGTGTACGATGAAGTGTGGCAGCACCAGGAGTGGATAGGATTGCAGTGAAGATTCTGAAGGAAGTGACAACGTTGTTGATTGGTTAGTCAGGCTGTTCAGCGTATAAATAACCCAAAGTAAGGTGCCTCATGACTGACGGAGTCCATGCATTAAGCTCTTGTATAAAGGCAAGGTAGACCAAGATGAAAGTTCGAATTATAGATGTGTTATGTTGTATTAGGAAAGTGGTCATTGAAAGAGTGATAACGTGCATCTGACGAGGCACGAGAATGCGATTCAAGGAGAGGAAGATGATGCGTGAACCAGGTATTTTATTTGAAGACTGTGTGTGAGGAATATGTTAAACAGTGAAGACAGGTATGTGCCATTTATGAATCTGGAGAGCACGTGTGATTGGGTTGAAATATGAAAGAGGTTAAAGAGAGGAAGAAATATGAAGAAAGAGGTAAACATTGAAGGGTTCAGGAAGTTAAAAATCAACTCCTTTTAGAGAAGTGTTGGGTCGTAGTTGTCCAGAGAGACATGAAGGGAGGACAAAGATTTCCAAAGCTTCGCGATGTAGAGAAAGAATCAGATATCATAACTGGCCTCCCTTAAGTTGACAGAGGCCACAAAGTGATCTCGCGGCGCAGTAATAGCTTGCCAAGTATTACGTGGTTTAGCCAATGGCAGGGAGGAGGAGGAGGAGGAGGCGGCACATACGCAACTGGCTCACGGGAGCAGAAACCGAAGCAACATCTACAGAAGAGAGAGAAAGTGTAACAAAATCAACGGCTTAGAGCAAAGTGCTTCAAGGTGCGAGGTCAGAATAAGAAGAGTCGATAAGTCACATTGCTTTGAACGCGACACTCTTTAGCTGTTTGGTAAGTATGTTAGAGCTGCAACCTCCTCAGATACAGGGATGTATTGATCCCTAGTGTAATCGAAGCTGTTGTTCAGAGGAAAAGTGTTAATGGTATGCGAACAACACCCCAGTTTTTATTTAGGCTGGTTAATGGCAAGGCGGGTTCCTGTAGGGGCAAGGAGGTCCTTGACGGCCCTTTTCCGTCACCCTGACGATGATGCAGCTTTGTTATATCGCGTTAGCGAGGTAGCGCCAGGAACAGACGAAGTACGGCCGCGTTCGTTCACATCCGTTCTCTAGCTGTCATGAGTAGTGCACCGAAACCACAGCTCCCTTTCCACATCCAGGCCCCACATACCTTTCCATGATTTCCCACGGCCGCTTCACACACACACACAGACACACACACACACACACACACACACACACACATATATATAAATATCATCATCGGTTGACTAAACAGAGGGCACTCTCGCTAAAGAACTCCTTCGTTTCAAGAAAGTCCATCCTCTTCCTGCAAATGAGTGTAGCGCAACCTGGGGATGCAGAAGCCCTCCTGGAGAAGAGGTCCTGGGTAACACCACGACACTTTCTTAGAAAGGGGTACTTGAGTGATTATAAATATGATGATTAGAATGTAGACTTATCCTTCCAGACTTCGCTTACCTGAGGTTACATCGCTCGTCAAGACTCTCGTATGGCGATGCTGTGCCATCATCAGTTGACGAAAGAGAATACAGTCTCGTCAGAGACCTTCTCGCTTCAAAGGGGTCCATCCTGTCCCTCCTACTGTGTGTAGCGTAACTTTGGAGCTGCAGGAACCCCAGGAAGGGGAATTGTATAATATATATATATATATATATATATATATATATATATAATTATCTATTTATTGATTAATTTATTTATTTTTGTGTATGTGTGTGTACAAATAAACTGATGATACAGATAGATAGATGCACGTATGCAACGTACATATAAATCATTAGAGAAAACACAACCAGTTGAGTTAACATGAGAGCGAACAGGTTGCTGCTTCAATGACTGGTTCATGAAGCAATCATCTGTTACCATCTCTGTTATTTTGCGCCGTTTTTATAGGTTCTAGACATGTTCTATTTCATATATAGCAAAAAGTACGGTGTTTTATACTACTGATACCTCTTGTCATGAACAGGCATATAAATTGCTAGTAATACTCACAGAATTACTGTTTTTGTTTCAGTGCTGCCTTTTTCTTTTCATTCAAAGCATTTCAGTTCCCCATAAAATCCACTTACGCATGAGGCAATAGGAAAGCTCGCTTAGTCATTGACAGTTTGATAGAATCTCACAGGAGATTTGTTTGACTGATAAGACGTATTTGATTATGTTTAACATTGAAACTGATGGTAGTTCTGAGACAAGGTTTAATGACAGGTTTGATTTTTATATATATTCTTCAAGGGTTAAACAAGATCAAGCATAATTCATTTACCTTTTTTCTTCAAATATCGTATGAGGTTTTTTGTTTTTTTTTTTTAAGGAAAAAAGACATTGAAAGATTTTTTCTTTTGATTTCCTTGATATTTTTTCTCAAGTTTTAGGACGTGGTTCTGAGTCTTTATGAAGCAATAATCTTGCTACTAGCAGTGATCATCTGGGTACTAGGAGTGATCACCTAATCACTTTTAGTGCCTGTTAGATTATTTTTGTGATATTATCTACTTACGTGTAATGATTATCTGGTAACTTTTCGTGATTATCTAATTACGTGGAGAGATTACCTCTTTACTTGCGGCGATTATCTTTTTACCAGCCGCGATTACCTTCGTATTTAAAACAATGATAGCGTTCGAAGCGAGCAAAAGGTAATCTTCGGGGATTTAAGACATCCAACAAGAAAATGGTATGTAGAGAATAGTATCTTAAAAACATAACTGCTGAAAAAGGATTTGGAACAAGTAGATAATGGTGAAGATCCTTATGGATTCACCTTTATTTGAAGTATATATATATATATATATTTGTATGTTAGAATATTATCTGAACGTTGTATACTTTGTAAATATTCGGGTAATAATTGTTCTTTGAAAATTAAAACAGAAAAAGTACTTACAATTTTTTGAAACTGTAATTCACTTTACCTTTGATATTTGTTAATATAATGAATTCACTGCATCCACTGCTAACTCAGTATTTGATTGTTATATTCATTGTGACGAGATATATAATTTGCAATATATACCTGGAGGAAAAAAAAATGATAAATAATATCAAGATTATGTTTTGATTTAGGTATTACATGTAATGGTAAATATTTAAGGATGTTACAGGAGAAATACAGTGTCTTTTTTTATAATTTTGGAGTGAAATGTGACTTTGAAACTGAGGCATACTTTAAAAGGATAGATGCTGCATTGTTTGTGAATATCCAGAACGAATATTTTTCTCTTACGTAAGAATTATATGAAGAGCGACTGGATGATGATTCTTTTTTTTTTTTTGTGATATGGCGGAACGACTCTGAAATCTCTGCCGTAGCAAAAGGAAACTATAATGCTTTTTGGAGGAAATGAGGCTGGCACAAGTCATTATGTAATGGGAATTAGCCAATTTTGGAATGCCTATTTCACAAGCGTACGCTTCATTACGCGCAAACTGTCCCGATGTATCACATGTACGTTTCTCGGTTCTTGTCTCGCACTCGCTACGGATTTGCTTGTGGCGTCCATGGGTATACATAATACATAGCGTGCGCACCTTGGGTACGGTGGAGAACTCGCGCGCGCGCGCGCACACACACACACACACACACACACACACACACACGCGCGCGCGCTCGCTCACGCACGCACGCCTGCCCGTCTGGCCCAACACCTCCAAGAACTTCACTAACAAGTCGAGCCATTACGGTGATGATCGCGCCTCTGGGGGAAAAAAAATGAAAAAAAAAAATATATCTATGGGGATCTTGCGAAGAAGGCTAAGATCCAGACGAGAAATGGGGTGGGAGGGGCTGGCTGAAATGGGAGAGGGGAAGGTGGGAGGGGTAAAGAAGGGAAGAAGAATGGGAAGGTAAGGGGAGAGAGGAGGAGTCGAGAAAAAATGATAAAGGAAAATGCAGGAAACTACTTGTAAATAGGGAGAGGTTGAAGTAGAGAAAGGAGATAAGGAAAAACGAAAAAACGACTTACTGGAATTGGAGGATGGGAAAACGGAGGAAAGGGAGTAGAAGAAGGATGGGAATATCTTGTAGGAAAGGGGAAAAGAGGAGTATTAAAGGTGGAAAAGGTAGTAATGTTGTCACTCATGGGATGGGAATATCTCCATCCCGTATATACGTTGGGAACTCGCATCTTATCTCTTTGTGGTCTCCTGGTGTTAATTGGTGTAAGTGAAAACCACCATTAAGGGCGAGATAGGTGGTTTAGGCCTTCTGTATCACCTCCTGGTATGAGGGAAGGGGTATACCACATATGTGTTTGATATACTTAAGTATATATTCTAGCATGGCTTTTGAAGGATACCTCATATGCAACTGAATATAACTGAATTTGTCAATAAACGGATAAATATGTATTCACCACGGGTCGTATACCGTCGTGCTCAAGCGTCGTACCGTCGTGCTCAAGGGTCGTATACCGTCGCGCTCAAAGAGCTTAGATCCTTGTTTACGTACACTTCAGTGAAACAGCTTGCCAGCCATTCAGCATGTCATAGTATCCGGTCCTCTCTCTCCCCATCTCCGATAACACCCGATCTTCTCCCCATTTCCGATAACACCCGATCCCCTCCCCATCTCCGATATCACCTGCTCCGTCCGTCAGGCCACTGGTGAACAGGCGGGGCAGCAGTCACAGCTCTGGATGGCGTTAACCACTACAAAGGTTTTTTTCCAGACTATCTGCTTAAGGCACCAATGGCTCACAAGCCTAAAATGCCTCCGTTTGAGTAGCGCCGCAAGGGCTTCATCGTCAGCATACCCTCAGCATAGCACTGGTGCTGCCAGAGTCCGTTTCTATCACTTTTTCGTCGTCTGTTTTTCTCTCTCTCGGTTCATAAGTGCAATATATATATATTTCTTTTGTCTGTTTTCCAACCACATGTCTGTGCTAAAGACCTGGTCTGCACATCTCTCTCGAGTGGATGGATGAGACGAAATTGAGAGATGAAGGTGTGGATGCTGAAGGCATACCGAAGCTTTTAGAAAGTCGTGTGAGGGGTAGAGAAGTTTCTAAGCTTGGGTCTGGGGAAAGTGAGGTCTTCCCCACGAGTGTTGTTGAGCTCCATTCCCTTACAACACAAATAGATGATTAAGAATTAGGTCATTACAGAAGCCCTATTTGTCTGCTTTGCGGTAGAGTCGTTCAGCGTCCAACAGTCGTTGAGCTAGAGATTTACCTCAGTCAATCACCACCTCATTCAAAACGCTCCACTGTTTATTTTATAGATGCATTAATGACTCTTTGCCGTCCTTGTCTCGGGTAAAGATCTCCACCTCAGTGTTCCCGCTCCTCTCTCTCTCTCTCTCTCTCTCTCTCTCTCTCTCTCTCTCTCTCTGAAAGCGACTCTATGCCTGCCACATAGCAGTACGCAGCATCCCTTCCTTCACCTGCATTCACCAGGTCTCCTGCAACCTTTCCTCTCCCTCTCCCTCGAATACCTTTTTTTTTTCCAATCACCGGTATTCTTTCCTCCTCTACCCAACAGAGCATGTTTTTCAAAGAGGATATCTTTCCTGATTTCATTTCTTTTTTCCCAGGGAAGATAATTCTCCCTTAAGTTTTTAACCATTATTCTTTATGGATCTTTATATCCTCTCTTCCCCTTTTCTTCTTTTTTTTTTCCCCCTACCGCTATTCATCTTCCCCATTTTCATTCAAAAAAACTTAAAAAAAAGCATGTCTCCTATTATTTCAGTATTCATTTTTTTCCGACGTTCACTATTAACTTCGCGAACTTTTCCCACATTTTCGTTTCATTCATTTCTTCACGTTTCGTAATAGTGTTCTCCGTTTCCACACTTGTACCTGCAAGACTTTCCCTACATCCTCCCTCTGTCTGTGTATACTATGAATACTTTTCGCTGCCACATCAGCACTTCTTTACCCTTTACTATAGCAACGTAGACAACATTTTATTATCTTTACACTCAGATCGTTTTCAGAAAAGAATTAGTTACACTTCGAGATATAGCTTGCAATTTATAATTGTTCTAACTCTTATCATTTATACATCTTGTCTTTCATCTTTATCTAGACACAGTATTAAGAATCGAATATTATCATCATTAAAGGAAGCAATACTCAATTAAGTAACTCTATTCTGTATATATCAAAATTATATTCATCTTTTACAGAGAGAGAGATCACTCATATTCGTTTCTACTTCATCGTCTATGATTCTTAGATCAAGTATACCTTGTTGTCTGTCACTACCTGGATATATTTGGACCAAGTATACCTTCATGTCTAGCACTGCGTTGAAAGTAATATTTAACGTAAACGTAGTGGATATTGTCTGATCTAAGGTATTGTCAGCCTGTTATTGATCTGTGATGTTGCCTCTCTCTCTCTCTCTCTCTCTCTCTCTCTCTCTCTCTCTCTCTCTCTCTATTCTACAGGTATCATTTTTGGTCATTGTTCTCATGAGCTTTCTGGATGTGTCGCCACCCCTCTGGGTTTCGAACCAGTGGCACGCGGATTTGGCTGCTGCTTCCCGCCGTTTCTACTTAAGAGGCCGGTCACTCGAGGATTGGCTTTTATGATGTTTCCTGTCCCCCTCCCCCTGTCAGACAGCTAAGCTGTGGGATTTCCTTCTTTCTTTTGTCTTTCCCTCTTCATATAACATTTATTTCTTTAGGAATCAGGTATACATACAATCTGCGAAGCCCTAATTATATTTTTTATCTTTATCTTTCTCCGTTTCTTCTCTCTCGAAATGGCCTTGACTACGGCATATTTTACCCGTGCCAAAATTTTTTTTATATATAAAACAAGACAACTGATGAATGTTGATCACTTTAAACTATGTATATTGTAAGTCTTCTTATTGATAGACTGTGAAATTCTTGCTATAAACCCTGAAATACAAAATTATATGCATTTTGATTTGTAGAATTTTTTTGAATAACAGTAAAATCATATTAATCATACCTATACCACATTTTCTAAAAATCCCAATTTCCAAAGAAAACGTACGGTATTGTGACGTCATATGTTTCGGTGGAATAACGCCAGTCATTATAATATGATGGACAGGGGCTAGGAGGGAGTGGTGTGGTGGAGGAGGAGGATGTGATAGCCAGGGAGGGTCTGTTATAGCCATGGTAGGGAGATGTGGTGGCGGTGGTGAGGCAGGGTGTGGTAATCAGGAAGGGATATACTGACGTTGGTGTTGGGGTGGGGTGGGGGTGTAGTGATGTTAAGGGAGGGTTTGGTGGCCAGGGAGGTTGGGTGTGGTGGTGGTAGTGGTGAGGGAGTGTGTGTGAGTGTGTGTGTGTGTGTGTGTGGTAGCCCTCCGGAGGACTGCGCAGACGATGGCCCGAGCCTCCAAATATTCCAGAAGAGTGGGCGCTGTGGAAACCAAAATGCGCGCTATAATTAAGCCGCGTGAATTCAAACGGTGGCAATCCAGTGTTGAGGGAAGGCGGGGCTAAAATTGCTTCCTCTCGTAATATTAGCAAATAATTAGTAACTAATAAGTAAGTACTGTTTATTAACTGTGTTTCTCAGTATGTCGCAGAGCTTTATCGGTAGTATAAAGACAGTAATTTGATCTGTAATTGTAGAAGGTTTGATTACTAATTTGTCAAAATACTTTCCCCGCCGCCGCTTGTCCCACAATGCATTGCGATGACTTATGGGCCCGTGTTTACGGAGAGGAGGATTCTCACTCACATTTTCACCATTCCCAGTCTCACCACCAATCTCATTTCCATCATTCCCATTCTCACCACCATTCCCATTCCTCTCATATCCATATTCCCATTCCTATCATTTCCTTTCTTCTCACTACGACCATTCCTTTGGAATAATTTCCGCCATTCCCATTCTTCTCGCTTCCACCATTCCCATTCTTATCCCCACCATTCCCATTCCCGCTCGCCATTATTCCCGTGTCAGAGTTCCCGCATCATTTAGCCCGAAGACTCTGCGTCAAACCATAGCGGAAGGAAGGCTGCCAAACCCAAGAATCATGCCATGTTGCTACACCCTTCGACCCCTTTCCATTTCTTGCATCGAGGATTGAATTCCTTTTGTCTCTCTGGCATCCGTATCGCAGCTCCCTCAACTCGGCTCAAATTTAGGGAGCGACTGGCGTCTATAGATTAATGGGGAGTTGAATTCTAGGAATATTTGAGAAAGTGCAGTTATAAAGCGAAGGGTTGGTGGTGGGGTGTTTTAGGTCATAGTGAATGGTTCAGACTTTTGGTTCATCCGACCAACCCAGGCGAACGAAAGTCAAGGAGACAGACAGACAGACAGACAGCCTCTCCCTCTCCCTCCCTTCCTTCCTTCCTTTAGATCAATAATTAAAGACAAGCGAGGCAATACGAATGAGTCATTTGAATGCAAAACTAATTAACGATTTCTACCACACGGTCTTAAACGGCTCCCTTTGTCTGGGGAGGGAGCCCTGAAGAAGTGCCGGCTGGCTTGGCTTTGGCTTAAGACTGGTAGCTGCAGGCCAAAGGGGGAAGGGTGGGGGGTCGGGGAGTCGGGGAGGGGGGAGGGAAGAGGGAACGTTCTTGGAGGGAGGGGGGGGGTGTTCTGAGCTTTGGAGGGAGGGAGGGGGGGGAGGGGGTGTTAGAGAGAGAGAGAGAGAGAGAGAGAGAGAGAGAGCGCTGGGGACTAGGACTAACAGGGAGAGAGAGAGAGAGAGAGAGAGAGAGAGAGAGATGGGGGGGGGGGGTGCCTAAGCTTAAAGATGGAGGGAGTTGAAACGACTGTGGCTCGGATGATGGAACGGGTCGGTCGGAGAGATGCGGATGGTAAGCGTCGTAGGGTATCATGGGTGGAGAGGAACCCAGGGAGGGGAGGGTTGGCATGGGAGGAGGAGGAGGAGTTGGTTCAGCGGACTTGAGGATAGGACGGACGTGGCACAGGGATAGAGAACTGGGGACGATGGGAGGTTGGAGAGAGAGGGAGAGAGAGAGAGAGGACTGGGAAGGCTTGGGTGCTAATGCTCAGGTGGTGAGGTGTGGCAGGATGGTAGGAGTGAAGTTGAAGGAAAGAAGAAAAAAAAATGATATTGGAATAACACTTTGACGGGAGATTTCAGTCGCTTGGCGAGTGATGACTAGAGGTGGCGTGATGACTGGAGGAGGTAGGTAGTTGTGCTAGGCTGAGGATGAGGTAGATGGACTGCTGGGGTTGGATAGGACAGGACGGGGCTGTGGGACATCAGTGCGCGGTGGGAGGAGGGGCAGGGAGACAGAGTATGTAGAGGCTCTCATTATGGGGTGGATGTTGCTGTGGTTTGGGATGTGAACAGCGGGTAGTAGCAGTAGTAGTGGTAGTAGTAGTAGTAGAAGTAGAGTGTTGGCTTGCGATTAAGAAGAGGGAGGCAGGTTTGGGCTGAGGTGCAGGGCTGTGGTGTGGCTTGGCTGGAGAGTGGGAGGAGAAAGGGAAGAGTCACTACGGTGGAGTGAAGGTGTAGAAGCTTCGGGTGTGTCGATTGGCACGGGCTCACTTTGCGCAGATTCGATCTCGCGCGCAACTTGTTCTCAACACCGAAATTCGCTGTGAGCGGCAGTTTGTTCGCGTACAGCACGGATGGGACGGCCGTGATAGGGACTTTGGTAGGCGGTAAGGGATGCATTGCTAGGTTAGAAGGGTAAGGAGATTGTTCTAATGAAAATGGAAAGAAACTGGAAATGCATCGAATATATACACTTTAGTACATACATTATAATGTTTTGTAAGGGTTGCTGGTAGATAGTCAAAGGTGATCATGGGAGGAAGTAAATGGTACAGTAATCCATCGTCAATTCGCTCATTTTATCTTGTATTTTCGAATATGGACGTAGGTTTTTCCCTAGAAATGCCGAGATTCATGAGCGAATTTTGCAAATTTGGCCTAATGGTTGTTTTTCTTCCTAGGAGTATCATTACAAATATCCGAATTCGTCACCTGTCTTTCCTAAAAGCTAGAACGAAGACACTGAAGTTGACAAAAAGTAACTGGACATACTGAACCAGGGGCCATGACTGATGCATGTCACGTTAATTAGTGTTGGAGTAAAGGAAAAAGAAGCTGAGGTAGGATAGTTGTAGGTGGGGACAAGAGGATGGTAACCAAAATATCTCAGCAGGATTGGTAGAGACTTTAAGTGTGTAATGTTATAAATGATAAGTATTTTTATTTTGTGTGTTTGTCTGTGTGTGAAACGCCATTATGCCCAAAACAACAGATGCCAATTGCCACCAAAGATAAAGCATTGACGAACATAGACTGATTTGGCATTGGGGGCCTTTGTCACCACGTGTACCGTGTACTATGGTGTGTGACATAGTCGCGCGTACCATGTTCTGTGATGTGTTACATAGCCATGTGTGCTGTGTACTGTGACGTGTGACATAGTCATGTGTATTGTATGTCGTGGTGGTGTGTGACACAGCCAGGTGTTCCGTGTCCTTAGCCCTGTGATCTCGGTAACTCAAACGTTATAGGATGAAAGCTCACTCCCTCTGGGGTGAATATGAGTCTGTCTGATCCTCCGAAGACGTAACTCCACATTTGTTTTAACACTTTCACTGGGCGACCTTGATATTGACAGGTAGATTTGTTTGGACCCAGGTCAGTCCTTATCATATTAGAACAAAAAACCCCAAAAGCGCGAATCCGCTCATGCGCAGAACTACATCCTCAGTCCCTTTCGCTGTCAGTTTTCATCAGGATCAAAAGTGATTTTCATGGCCCCTTGAACAACGGTGGGTACATTCGCTAGTAGGGAATATGATGTTATAAATCAGAAGGAAAACTGAATACACTTTGTACGAGGTACTCAGGTACAAGTCATTAAGAACGGCCAGTACTTAGAAGTATATAGCGAACGAATCCAATCATTACTGAATGCAGTAATAAGTAACTGTTCAGGATGTCATTGCTTTCATATCCATATATCGAAAGTCTGCCGTTCTGAAGTATATTTTCATCGTTCGTAATGAGGAAAGGAACAGCTTAGACGAATTGTGAGAGAGGTAAAGTATATACGGTGTAGAAAGCAATGGAGTTGATACAGATTGGGAGAAAGGATGTAAGAAACATATGGAGGCTGATAATATGAAAGCTAAACTGTAGAAGGAAGCTATGAAAGGTGAATGAGGGACATGACTGTGCATACTTCAGTGAAAATAAAGAGGTATGATAAGGGAGAATAAAGGGGAATATAGAAAGAATATAAGAAGGTGGGCAGACGGCTGATGATAATAGAAATTGAGTGAATCATGAATCAGTGGGAGATAAACGAGAGATAGGCAAAGACGACTTTAAGAGGATTCTCTTTTGTTGATAAGGTCTTCTTCTTGGGAGAGTCAGCTGAGAACACTGTCATAAAGCAGGAGAGTGTGTCTGAAGGAATTATTATACAGGAGAGTCTAACCCTTGTAACGCAGTAATACCTTTGTGGAGGCAACGAAGTGATTCAACAGAAGGGAGAAGGCCATATGGTGGATGGAGCAGGGAAGCCACGTTGCATTAGAAAAAGAAGGGCTTAAACCTGTCTTCATGGCTTTTGTTTACCTTGTCGAGTAATGGGATGACCAGGAGGTTAGCTAAAGGTGGTGAGGAGGATATTGATGTGAGACCAGCGAGTTCTAGCTGGGGTGAGAAGTGTGGGAGTGTTGTGATGAGCACGAGCGTTGCTGTGATAATGTCAGTGCAAGTGCTGTCACCAGCAGGATGCTTACAAATGATGATATAGAAATAGTGAAGAATTTGTTTTAAAAAGAGTGTGAATATTGTAGTTTTTTGAAATAAGGGAGTCGGTCGGAATGGAAGATATCTAGACACATTACAAGGTCCCAGACGTCGAATAGAATTTATAGCTAGGATTCAGAAATGCACGCTAGAGCGTCATTAAGAATTAAGGAAGTCAGACATATTGCAGAACCGTTCAGCGAAGTGATAACAGAAAAGGATGTGATTTTAAGGCGTCACGTGCCTTCACCTTTTTCTTGTAAGGTGATACTGCTGCTTACACTGATGTCAAGCGTAGCTAGCAAGTGAATACAGGCAAGCCGAGATGGATTTACTTTCCCTGATGTGGAGTTAGGAAGACTGAAGGAAGACGTGGGAAGGGGTGTGGTGGGGGGAATATGAGAGAGGGCTTCGGTAATTTCAAGGAAGTGAAGAGAGCAAAGGAAGCCACGGAAGAGTGACTTGGAGAGAATGACGAGTAGAGGTGATTTGTGTTCAGGAAATCCAAGTACTGTTAGGTGTTTAGGGAGGTCGATGGTGTGGTGGAAGGCCAGAGATAGGTAGGGATGATGGGCCTCTTCCCCAGATGTACTCATCATCCCTATCTGTATCCGTCCTTCCACCTCATCAGGTGCAGACGTCTGGTTGTGGTTGAGACGGAGGAGGAGGAGGAGGAGGAGGGATGATTCCCTCGTGTTACGAGAAGAGGCAAATCAAGTCTTACCGTTTGGCTTATATACGGGCGTGACGTAAAACCTTGAGGGGGAATTTTTTGGTGCCATGAAATATGATTGCTTTAAAGTCATTTACACATAATTCTAGCGAACAGTATCGCTGCAGTTTTAAACGAAGGTGTTATTGATACTAGTTGAAGAACCCTCGAGTCTTCCTAGGTATAAAGGTTCCATTGCCAGGGATGTAGAGCGGAGAGATAATAGGGGGCTGTTTGTCAGTAGATGTGTGTGATCCAGAAGCCTGGGACAGGCAGCCCGCCTAGCTCGAACCATTGTCACCATCATTAGATGACTCCGTTTCCTACCTTAGTTATAGTTATTCGAAATCATGAGAGTAATGATCTAGGATGATCATCAGCTCCATTCAAAGAGTGAGGAATGAATGATAGATGATATTTTATTTTACAAAGAGTAAAGAATGAATGATAGATGATATTCTATAAATATAAGTAAGGAATGAATGATATTTTATTTCATAAACGGAGTAAGGAATGAATATAATATTTTATTTTATCTAGGAGTAACAAGACTGGGCAATGGTTGTATTTCATTTATCGTACGATTGTGAGGAAATATCATACAGTATCATGCACAGTCGTACACTCACTTTATATATACCTAAAATCAGATGAGGAAAACTTGCCCTAAATATGTATTCCACATTTCAAGGAAACATGCGCACAAGTTGAGAGTTAAAAATTCTCCCAAGTTGATATGAATTCTTGCGTTAACAAATAATGCAAGCTGAATATCGTTACGAACTTCAACTCGAATGTTATAAATCTCTTGGAACCCACGCACTCCCCCCCCCTCCCCTCCCCCTCCTCCCCCCTCTCCCCCCCCCAACACTCTCTCCCTCTTTTCTACATTGAGTAACTACATCCTATTTTGAATTTCTCCAAGCTTGAAACGTTCGAAGAAAAAAAATAATGTAGATATATGTAGATATTGATAACCTTAGATATTAGTACATTTCTGATGTGTTGGTCTCTGTCTTCCATGGCCACAGAGCGAGCACAAACCCAACGAATTCGTTGGGGGAGGTGGGGGAGGGGGGGGAGGGGGAATTCCTGCCAGCTAGCTGTCTTTCCCCCCCCCCCCCCCCCCCCCCCCCCCCCCCCCCCCCCCCCCCCCCCCCCCCCCCCCCCCCCC
>JAYMFT010411642.1:0-18210 GCA_038088735.1 Panulirus argus | reverse complement strand
ATGTTGGTAGGTATATGTATGTATTGTGCACATATGTGCATGTATGTATATATGTGTGTATGTGAGTGAATGGATCTCTCTTCATCTGTTTCCTGGCACTACCTCGCTAATGCGGGAAACAGCGATCAACTATAATAAATAAAATATAAATAATAAACTGATGACTTTCTATGGAGAAAGAACTTTCCAAGTGAGAGACAGCACGGTTTTAGGGAAAGGTCATTTGTAAGTAACCTCTCAGAGTTCTATGAGGGAGTGAACTCAGTCCTGAACTAAAGGGAATGTTGGATGGACTGCCTGTATCTGGATTGCCAGAATTCATTTGACACTGTACTGGATGGAAGGCTGATTAAGAAGTGGGACAACTAAGCAGGAATAAGGGGAAAACCCCGAGGATGGATAGAAGTTTATCTCAGTGTGAAGGAACAAATGAATGTTAGAAGGGCCTTTTTCAAGCGGGCTGAAGTGACCAGTGAAGTGTCACAGGGTTCAGTTCCGGAACCATTACTCTTTTTGATCTATATTCATGGCTTGCCTGTAGATATGGAATCCTACCTGAATATGTATGTAGATAATGCAAAGATCACAAGGGAAGTGAAAAATGAGGAGGACTGCATCAGCTTAATAAGGGACCTAAACAGACTCCAAAATTGGTTTGAAATTTGGTTGATGAATTCAACCTAAGCAAATATAAGGTAATGAGAATACGATAAAGAGGTAGACAACCTTGATATGATTATTACCTTACAGGAAATAAGCTTCAGGATTCTGTGTGTGAGAAGGACTTGGAAGTTGGCACTGTTGCCAGAGTTCCTCATTAGGAGTATAGGAAGACAAACTTTCTACTGGCAAATACCAAAGTAGCTTTCAAGTATATGGATAAGGAAATATTTAGCAAGCTATTCATCTCCTACATAAGACATTGCACCTAAAGAAGCACAAAGAGCTCATAAGGAAGGTTCAGAGGAGGGCAAAAAAGATGGCAGCATAATTAATAGAACTAAATTACAGGATTTCAAATTTATGCACCTTGGAAGAGAGAGAAGAGATGGGTCACTTGATCACAACCCTTAAGTTTTAAAACAGATCAATAATGTGATCAGGTTTGAACAGTTCTTCGAGAGATGCAGAGATATACCAACAAGGGGACATAACATAAAATTATGTAAGAAAGTTGTTTATAAGGATGTGGGAAAATAAAATACTTTCATAGTGTAAAAGTGGTGGATGAATGGAACAGAATTACTAAGAACATGGATAATGCAGACAGCATATATAAATCTAATTTATGAAGTTGTATGGTAGTAAAGAATACTCAAGAGATGGAGCCCCATGAGTGTAAAACTCCCTTCCTGAACATTGCAAATAAGTCTATACAGGCAGTTGTTACACCAGCCTACTGCTTTACACATCAACCCTCATTCTAGCATACTGGTCTATGTAGTTAGCAGTCACTTCAAGCTACTGGTCTACACAAAAGTCACTCCAGTCTACTTTTGTACACAGTCATCCCTCACACGAGCCTACTGGTCTACACAGTGAACCCTCACAAAAGCATTCTCATCACAGTCAGAAGTCACACTAGCAAACTAGTCTACACAGTCAGCAGTCACACCAACCCACTTGTCTACACAGTCACCTCTTACACCATCACACTGATTGCAACGTCAGCAGGCACACCAGCCCAATGGTCTACACATGAAACCCTCACACCAGAACTCCAGTCAGCACAGTCAGATACCACATCATTACACTGATCTGCCTAGTAAGCAGTCATTCCAGCTCACTGGTCTACACAGTCTGCAGCTGCACAAACCAACTGGTTTACACAATCCACCATCAGACCAACACACTGGTCCACACAGTCAACAGTCTCAATAGTGTGGTCTATACAGCTAAGTCACACTAGCCCACTGTCCTACACAGTAGTCACACCTAGTCAGTGGTTTCTGCAGTTAACATTCACTTCATCCCACTGATGAACACATTTAATCCTTGCACCAGCCTGTGGTCCACACAAATTAATCCTCATACCAGCCCTCTAATTTACCATCAGCAGTCCCATCAGCACACTTGTTAATGCAATGAGCAGTTGCAACAGCCCAATGGTCTACTCTGTCAGCAGCCTGCTGATGTCCAGTCAGTCTTCACAACAATAATGCTGGCCCACACTGCAAGTCCTTACAACACTAATCAACACAGTCAGCATTCCTACAAGCCCACTGGTCTAACAGGAGCTGTAAGCATTTTAAATCTAGTAATGTCCACAAACAGAGACCTAAGTAGCACCTGTGAGGTTCATGAAAAGTTAGGAAACAGCAATCATAATATCATCCAATTTACAGTACACTGTTGTTTTAGTTTCCAAGAAAAAAACATGATTCCCAATTTTAGGTTAGCAGACCTCAACAAAATGTGACAAGACAATTGTAACTAACTCTAAGACATGGCCACAATTGAAAAGTTGTGGACAAACTTCATGAATACAATACTTCCCCTTGCAAGTCAATATCCCGAGAAAGGTGTAAAGGGGTTGTAAGAGAGGAGTCAGGTTAGATGACTGAAGAAATTATGATTCACTTAAATGTTACAAAAAAATTACATTGTATTTACATCAAGTGGCAACAAACCAGACCTTGAAATGTACATAAGATACAAAGAAATTGTAGGAAGAAAATCAGAACCAGTAAGAAAAGCTCTGAAAATGGAATTTCTCACAATGTGAAATAAAACCTTATAGCTTTCATTAACCTTTAAACTTTGTGAACAAGAAAATTTACCTATAGAATATTTGTATATTATCCACAAGTAAGAAAAAGAAAGTTGTATACATTCCTCTACAATAGTTTGGTAAAGTTCTGAGTAGACTGTGTTGAGGTAAGCAGGCTGCTTGAATAATTTTTCCACAAGTGATTTCATATAAATATATACTTAACATACTTCCATACACAAGAACAATACACATCTTATATTATTTTTCAGCATAAATTTATTTTGCTAAATGACAGCTCACCTTCTGGAGGCATCTTATAGCCAGAAAAAAATCTGAGAAGACACGTACTGAAAACACAGAATAGCTCACACCACATCATCTCCATTACCCACCAGAGAACCTATGGCTATTGTTTCATCACTTGCCTCAGTGTTACATAAAGTAATTGTTAGTAAAATATCATAGTAATTCCAAATATTGTAACTTACACATAAGAATATGAAATATGATATTAAATAAAGTGTCAATGTAATGAAGTATGATGATAAGAATATAAAAACTAAATAATCTGAAATATGAATTTGGTACTTACCATTTACCTCATCCTTTGTGGCTTTCATTTTGTTGGACCCTGTAAGTCTTAAAATAATTTTCAAATTCTTGAATAAGTACCAACAGCTTCTATGATACACTAAAAAATATGGAATGTTATTACACTCTCATGTTCTAACTTAAGCTTGTACAAAATTAACATTTCACATTTTTCACAAATTTTATAGTAATCATTCCAAAACACTTACTGATATGAAAATCATCACTTAAACACTAAGAATTCACTATTTTAGCACTAACAATTTCACCACTCTTAATACCAGATTTTGCTTTTGGTTGGTAAGTGGCTTACCTCTGTAATTGGGAAGAAAAACACTGTTAGCAGACTTCTTCCTTAGGCAAACAGTATCCACATGACATCTGCTTTTACAAAGACACTGTAACACCATGAATAGTCATTGAAAAGTGTTTCATGAAACAAACACATCTTGGGGAAACACTAAAATTTGCACCCACAAAGTGGGCTGATTTTTTTTGCCCCATGATTTTGTGTGTCCCTGGACTTTTCTTTAGCTACTTGGCCTTTGATTTCCTCCATCCTCCTACATTTCTGAGCTGTCTGATGGCACCAGATGTTGGCCCAAATCTTGAAGTAGCTGGGGAGAGAACTTGCTTCCATTGTAGAAACACTTTATCACTGATTAGCATGAAGAAATGCAGATTCGAAACTTACCAATAATGGTATAAACATTGATTGGACTTGCACTGGCACTTGAAAGGAAGGGAAAGTGTGGTGATTGGTGCATCAAGGCCAAGTGATTATGACCCCACTGTATGATTAATGCTTGAGAGGCAGTAGCTGCATCAGGCTTTTTTCCTTTATAGTCTTATGCAATGCACCATAAGATTCAGGACACTTCTGCTACATTTGTTACCCATACCACAAATAAGTTTTTGTAAAAATAAGACAACTCCAGACAGTGAACCATCAATTCTAGTACACATAAAATTGTTTTACATAAAAAATGTAGTAATTCTGATATCACATGCAATTAATAATCCTAATAATTTACTACCAGAATATAGGTGATAATACTACAACAATTGTTTGTGTCTCAAACTGACAAAATTTTCATTATCTGGCATTTTACACAAGAAAGAAAGTGGAAGTTTTCATAGCATTCAACTTTAATGATGATATTTATGTGGGCAACTAAGGCATGTGGTATTTTTTATCAGCTTTGGCATAAGAGTATTGGTAACATCTATGAAAATTGTTGGAATCAGACATTAGTTGAGAATTTAGAGGGGGCAGGAACCATTAAATCGGTAACTGACAATAATATTAGTGAACTGTGCATTACAGCAGTTTGAGGGATGAATATGTTAAAGGCAAGAAAAATCAAGGATACTACTGGCCCATTACTATATGAAAATGGCATCTTAACTGGTGAAAATAAAACATGGGTCTCCCTCTAAGCAAGCATTTTGATTTAGTGTTTACCATTACTGGAAACAAAATATTTCTGGGCACTGAAAATTAAAAATTGCACATAAAAAACATCAAATGCCATGAAATACTTAAATATCTAGGTACATCTGATCACTGCTATCTGATGACCTACTATCTGGTGATTAGATTATTATCCATTGTTCAAGAAAAATGAATTGAATAATGTTGACAGAGAAAAATAGAAAAGTTTCCAATACGGTGTGCAGCAATAGTGGGTGGTCACTCGATACAGACACAGAAAAAAATATAAAAGTTTCAAATACAGCGTGCAGAAAACAGCAGGTGATCACTCACTACAGTGATCATCTGCAAGCTAGTGGTGGCACTCACCAATTCATGTATAGTATACAGTAATATTGTTTTCTCACTGATTTGAAATCCATCAAATTTATAGTCATCAAAAATAATATAGTGCTCTAAAAGTAGGGGAAACTTAAGGTGATAGTGGTAGAGAGGAGGTGGGGAATGAGGCCTTCAATTTCCACGGTGATAAACCCATATTCCTATGTTGCTAGATTGTTTGTATTAATGTATTGTGCACAATTATATTTCATTTCAGTATAATACATAAAAAAGAAAAAAAAAATTTCCAAAAAAAATCTCTACCACATCATGTCGTTTCTGCGATAATATAAAATCCACCACATTGTTAGTTAGCAAAGATAATGATTCTTTGTTTAAGAAATAAACAGTAAATCCCAAGAGTGAGGTTGAAAGGGAAAGTTAAGTGGAGGTAGTGTTGACAGGGGATGCAGTGGAGGATTAATTATTATTATTCACTTATTCCTTTTCTTCCCTCCCAATCACTTGCTCAGCTATAGGCTCTCACAGTTGGTTTCTTTAAATGATTTTTATTTTGAAAATCTCTTCCCTTCTTTGCTTTTACATTCCATATTTGTAAGTACAACACGAATGTGAAAGAATCAAAATTAACAGTGATACAGAGGAAAGGTAGGCAAAGGTGGAATAACTACTACCAGTATTATTACCCTTTTGGACATCTAGAAAAGGTAGGGTCAGTTTGTTAGGTTAGATCAGGCGTTAGGTTTTGTTTGGTTGAAATTGTTTTCCTGATGGTTTTTGATGTCTTTTGAGCAATTCTAATCTTCGTATCTATCATGTCATTACTTTTGGGATTTCCTCCACCCAAAACCCCAGTTACTACTGGGGGTGCCCCATCATCTTTGGATATAGGGAGTGGAGATATCTAAAATGTAGTAATTTCGCAGTAGAAATGAAGGTCAGAATCATGCAAAAGACAGCAAAAAGTATCAGAAAAAATATTTTCCCTTTCAAACAGGTGGATTTCCGAAACACTAATTTTACCACCACTACCTCCCTTCCTGCATGCTCACTTGGCCACAATGAGCCCTTTACAGCTGGCTTCTTTCATTAGTTGTTACCATGTAAATCTCTTCCATTCTTTGACTGTATATACATTATTTACACAGTACATCCTATTGTGTTATCGTTCACCACAGATGTGACGGAACTGATATTAGTAAGAGATGAGGAAGGATCTCCAACAAACATGACTTACTGCTGCCATATTAGAGGAAAATTCACCAACTCTAGTTAATCTTATGGCCACTTCAGCAAATTTTTTGGGTTGATCTCAAGGAACTCAGTAAGAACTCGCTACCAGCCTTCACCATCATGTCCACACATTCCTGCATGTCTACTAGCAAATGCACTTGTCACCATTTGTACTGATTTCAATCAATACACTCACATATTTACATTTATCAATATCTATGTAATTAGGTGCACTGTGTATGAATTTGCCTGTTATAATTGTTATGGATTAGTGATAAAAATGAGTCTAGGGTTGGGTTGGCAGATTCTAGAATATATTCCTAGCTCTTCCATGCTATAATGCTAAATGTACATTTTACTGAAATACACTGTACTTTATTTTTTTGTTTAAGTACTTAGATTAATAATGTTCCCGAACCATACTCTATGTTAATTATTCATGTTTTTATGGGAAATTTGGTTGAGAAATCTCCCATAAGAATGTAAACTCCCCTCATCCTAATGAATGCTGTGGTAAAATGCGACTCACAATTTGATGGTTCCATTAACTAGTGTCTTCCAGGAATACATCCCCAACCTTACTTTTTTTTTAATCACAAGGCTTAACCACAAGAGGTGGCGCTGTTATTTTCCTCTCAATTAGTCACAATGTTAAAGTTAAAAAATGTACCACTTTGCTAGCAAGAAACCAGGGCTCTAGCTGATTTTTTTTTTTTTACCAATTATAAGGCTATAGAATTACCAGTACTTACATTATCTCAAGATAAGGCTATAGAAATACCAGTACTTACACTATCTTAAGGCTTTAGAATTTCTAGTACTTACACTCTCTCAATAAAGTACAGCCAGTGAGAATGTAATTATGCTCCTGGGGGCTGGGATGTATTATCCTATTTTCATAACGTGTATTGATAACTGTAATATTTTTCACGGTTGTTTTTTGGGAATTCTAATGTCATATATGGAAATTTCACAGTCTTTTCATTCAACATAAAGAAATAAAAAAAAAAAGTCGAAAGTAGAACTTCCATTTTTCATGGAGAAATGTCAAAATACACAGCCCAATGGTTAAGCAGATCAGGAGTAAAACTAAAAAAGTTCATCTGCTCCAAATATCTTCCTCATAATTAATTGAAAAAGTATGAATTTACGAACACCCTTTTGGTCACCAATAGTCAACAACTCGCAACTGGAAGATGTGTGGAAAGAGTGGAAACTTGTTGCTAATGGTAGACCAATTTCCAAAGTCGGAGATTCGCACTTTGAACTACTGTACTGTCCCATCAGATTTACTTTGGTTCATGAAAATGTCTTTGAAACACTAGTTAGTGACAGAATAGTGAATTTCCATTAGAGACAAAATAGTAAAATTCCTAAAAGATGATAGATCGATAACCACTTGTCAACATGGATGTTGGGTTAGAATAAAAGATCGTGTTTAAACTAATTGAATTTTGAATTATTTTGTCATATATGTGTAATAAATGAGACTTAAAAAATACCTTCTGATGTTGTATAGTTAGACCTTCATAAAGGCTTTACAAAGTACCACATAAAAGATTCCCTAGTGAAACTACAGATCAAGGGTCTGAGGGAGGAAACAATGAATGGTATTAGATGGAGAAAGCATCTCACTCATTGACAAGCAGGGTACCAGAGGCACATCCCTAGTTTCCATTATGGCCATGACAAGGAAAATATTCTCCTTGGGCCATCATCATCATCAAAGGGGGATTCAAGATTTTCAGAAGGGGCAGATGGGGTTAATTTGTCAGTAAGGAGCCCTCATCACAGCCTAAATTTATAAGTTACTACAATATTCTTATACACAATCTAGTTAACATCTGAAGTACAAATAAATGAGCAGTTGAAGAATACGATGCATGCCTGTTGTGCCCCTGACTACAATGGGATATCACGAGTCACACACAAAGTCACATTATATAATACATGTTGAAATAAGGGCAATTAAAAGTACACTGTGGCTATAAATATAATTAAAATTATTTATGTAAAAAACTATTTTTGCAAAATAAAAGATTGTACCCAATTTGAATTGTTTTGGGAGCCACTGAAAAACATCAAAATAAAAAAGTCGATTGTGAATAGCAGTTTCTGAATAGTTCCACATTACATTTATGTAATATATGTGAAGGGTGACTGAGATTAGAGGAGGGGAAAGAAGTGAAGCTGGAACGAGGATGTTGGGAGAAAAAGAGGATTGAAATGGGAAGGGGAAGAAAGAAATAGACGGGAGAGGGAAGAAGGGGTGATGGTGGGAATAAATGGAAAGGACAGGTGGAACACATGGAAAGGAAAAGGAAGAACTGTTATGAAACATTGATTTCAATAATCATTGGCCATACTTGTCAACTTCCACTACCATGTCGTAGTGTTCCTGCTTGTCTCCAGCGTTGCTGAGATATGGCTACAGTCTCTTAATTTTTTGTTGTTAGTGTAGCTGAAGATAGGCATGAACAATCCAATACAGATATATTTATAAATAGTGCACGAATTTATAAGTCCTAGAATTGCCATAATATAATGTATGCATGTTTATTGGGTAGATATAAAGATGTCACCATGAAGTTAATTTTTATTAAAAATATGAGTTATAACTGAGGACAAAATATGTTGATATGCTGTACGTATCTTACCAAAGCCATCAGGCAAATCAGTTGATTTTAGAAATCATAAAGAGGGGGTCCAGGTGTCTGAAAAAGGGTTTAAGTGCCTCTCTCTCTCTCTCTCTCTCTCTCTCTCCCCCCCCCCCCCCCTTTTTTTTTTTCTTTTTTTTTTTTTTTTTTAGAAAGGGAGGTGTCCAGTCCATCTTAGCCCACATCTACCCTTGATCACCATTAATGACATGGAAACAAGATACCAAGTGTTTCATAACTTGTAGATGACAGAAAATTAAAAACTCTAGTCCTTTTAAAGGAAGGCTGCCTGAAAATTCAAAGGGATTTAGGAAGACTGATGGGAAGGTGTGAGACATGGCAAATGGATTTCAGTGTTGATAGATGCAAAGTAATACTTTTTGTTAATGTTAAAAGCTTGGTAAACCATAATTAGAAGTAAAAGAAGAAAAACCTTGGACTGATTATCACTAATGACCTACATTAGGGAAATAAGTGCTTAAAGTGCATAAAATATAAGCAACTAAAGATTTTTCATAAACTGTATAACTACGGATATAATACTCACTCTTTATATCACTCTGGTCAAACCTCACTTGGAATATGCTGTCAGTTCTGGTCACCAGACTTGATCAAAGATCCATGTAAATTAAAATGTAGTCAAAGAAGAGCAACCAAACTATTGCCATCACTCAGAAATGAGCCTCAGGAGGAAAGACTTGAAGGCCTGAAATTCTTCTACCCAAGAAAGTGTAGACTCCAAGCTGATCTGACTGATGTTTTAAAAAATACTATACGATCTCAACAACATGCATGCATAATTTCATGATATTAAAGAAAGATCCAGTGAGCAGAAAGAATAATAAAGAAGTGTAATAGCTGAGTGGGCAAAAATCTCTTCAGCTGTGAAATCTCTTCAGCTGTATTGATAGAGCACTGCAATAAGTTACCTCCAGATGTAGTACATACAAAGACTGTTAGTCCACTCAAATCAAGGACAAACACATACTTCAGTGATATCTGGTAAAAATAAATAAGCCTGCCTCAACTAGAGAAATTTAAACCTGTCTTTCTCTCTCAAGAGATCACCCAACTCAAGTCATTCGTAAAACTGGTAGGGAACTTTATGGTCACACTCCCCTATAATTTTTTCATGATCATACTTTCTCCATACTATATAGTCTTTCTTCTTATCCTTATTTTTCTGCTGTCAGTTGAGCCAGGGGGAGAGGTGGGTTAGGAAGTGCCTTCAACTTTACCATCCCCCCCTTTTTTTACCATCACAATTTAGATCAAGCAGTTATATGATCTTCGAGTGTACACAGTCAACCCTCACACCAGCATACTGGCTACGTACTAAACAAACACCAGCATCCGGGTCTATACAACAAGTGGTGACACTAACATATTGGACTGGTCTACACAAGTCAGCAGTCACATTAGTTTAGTGGTACAAACAGTTGGCAGTCACACAGTCCCACTGATTTATAGTCATCTGTCTCACCAGAACACTGGTCTACACCTTCAGCAGTCACACCAGAATACTGGTCTATACAGTCAGCAGTCACACCAGAACACAAGCCTACACACTCAGTAGCCAAGTCAGAACACTAGTATACACAGTGAATCTGTCGTCTTATCTTAAAGAACTGAGCCTAAACGTCAAAGGAAGATCAGCTGGTTGACAAACTTTGTTGATGACATCAGAGGCTTGGAAAATAAGCTATGTTTATGGGAAAATCAGTTATCCAAAAACAATGCAGTTCACATTACAGCCTTTAAACAGAACTAGAAGTATTTGCATTCCCATTGGCCATTAATGGTAACACAGTTTATGAAGAGATACAAATGGAACTCATACATTTGCACTGCTAAAGTTAACCTTAAAAACAAATTCAGAGACGTTACTGGAATTTTACAACTTGTATGTGTCACCACAAACGTACCCTAAGCTAATTTCACATGTGCTGAAGGTATCTGTCTTTCCTGTTACTTACAATCATGTGTAGAAGAATTGTAAGAGGATGATATAAGAAAATATGAGGAAAATGACAAGTTCAGGAGTTTTTGCAGTGGAATTCGAATTGAGATGGAATGGTGAAGAGGTCTTAGAAATCAGGACATTAAATGGTCTTGACACATACAGGGCTCATTTCACTGTTTGTGCTATAAATGTATGCAAATTCACTTGACAGACCTCTTGACAGATTTTCAAGATGTTGCTGGAGAAAGGCAATGTACCAAGAGAGTGGAAAAGGGGCAAAGTGGGTCCAGAGGAAGGCAACAAAGATGGTACCGGAAATTAGAGTGCTAAGTTACAGGGAAGAGTTAGAGGCATCTTGAATTTACCCACCATGGAAGAGAGAATAGCGAGGTGTGACCTAATCACAACCTTTAAGTTTTTGAATTATTTTGAAGATATGGTGAACAATTCTTTGAGAGATGTAGGGACAGAACAGCCAGAGACCAGATTAAGAAATTAATGACGAAACTTGATAGAAAGTAGGTAAAGAAGTACTTTTACAGAACAAGAGTACTGGATGAATGGAATACCTCATTGAGAATATAGTAACAGCGGACATGATATAGAAGCTCAAAAAGTTGTATGTTGGGAAAGATGGTTCCAGAGACAGGGCCCCATGAGTGTAAAACTCCCACATACAAGCAATACAAATATTATGTAAATACTGGTCTGCACAGTCCAGTTAAACCAACTCACTGATCTAAACAGGCAACTTCCACAGTAGCACAGAGGTCTACATAGGAATCAGAGTAGACCTTATAGCAGCAGATATTCCCACTACATAAGGAGAACAAAACAATGATTGGTGTTTCCTACTTGAAACACACTAGAGGTTATGGTCTGGAGCACATCTTAACCATCATGGAAAGCATATGATTTTCCCTTGTATTTTTATATACATTTCCCATTCGTATATCATCAACTTATTTGATTCTCTCTCATGTAATCATTTGGGGTCGGTAAATGATGAATCACAGTTAACTGTACAATGAACATTTGACAGCATTTCTCTTATTCTGTTTTTCTTTGTAAGGCAAAGCACTGCTGCTGAAGGAGGCATTGTTGGAATATGTGAAACAGTGTAAGGTAGTGAGTACCAGAGTGATGGATGTCAAAATGAAAATCGATTATGGGAGGTGGGTGATTATTTGTTCTTATACACCTGGGGATGAGATGGCTAAAAAAGGGAGGGAAGTGCTTTGGGAGGAGCTGTGAATGTGTCAGTAGTTTTAATGTAAGAGATCAGGTATAGTGATGGATGGTTTGAATTCAAGAGTGAGTAACATGACAGTTAAGGGTATAATTTGGGGGTACCCAGTATTGTGAATAAGAATTATGAACAGCTTGTGGGGATGTGTACTGAAAAAGGACTGGTGACTAGGAATACCTGGTTTAAAAGGAGGGACATGTATGATAACACATGGGTGAGAGGGAAATAGGTGTGCGAAGGGTAGATTCTTGGATGTGCATGTGTTGTGAGGGGCAGATGGTAGGATGTATCATCATTACTTCGTGGAGGAGAGGATGAAGGTTTGTTGAGGCTGTAGGAAGAGAAAATTAATAGATGGGGGGGAGCACTGTGAAAGTGAGCTTGGAATAGAGGTTTGTGAAAAGAGATACCAGGAGAGACTGAGCATAGAATGGGAAAAGGTGAAAGTAATTGAAAGTAGGAGAGTGAGTTAAGAATGGGAGGTGTTTAGGGAAGCACTGTTTACATGTCTGAGAGAAGTGTGTGGAAGAATGGGAGGTGTTTAGGAAAGCACTGTTTACATGTGTGAGAGAAGTGTGTGCCATGCAGAAGGTGGGAGGTGGACAGGTGAGAAAGGGTAGTGAGTGGTAGGATAAGGAAATTAATTTGCAGCATTATTTGTGAGGAAGGAGTGCAGGTGATTGGATGTACAAGAGAAAGTGGCAGTAGGTCAAGGGGGCCTGGAAAAAAAAGGGGGGGGGGGCAAATGAGAGATGGGGTGAGTATCAGTAAACTTCTGGGAGAATAAGAAAATGTTTCGGAGGTTAACATTGTGAGAAAAACGAGAGAACAAATGGGAACATCGGTGAAGTAGGCAAATGAGGAAGTGGTAACAAGTAGTGATGAGGTGAGAAGGAAATGGAGTATTTTGAAAGGTTGTTTATGTTTGATATTAGTGGCAGAAGTGGGTTGTTTTGGACGTAGAGATATGCAACATGACAGGGTCATGGAAATTGGGTTGGTGAGGAGAGAAGAGGTTGTGAGAGCCTTGAGCTAAGATGAAATGTGGCAAGGCTGCTGGAGTGGATGGCAATGCATTTGAAATATTTTAAGGAGGTGACTAGTGTTGTTGATTAGTTAGTCAGGATTTTTAATGCATGAATGGATCATGGTGAGGTGCCAGAGGATTGGTGAAATGCGTGTAATAGTGCCACTATATAAAGGCAAGGGGGAGAAAAGCGAGTGTTCACACTAAAGAGGTATACGTTTGTTGAGTGCACCTAGTAAATTGTATGGGAGAGTATTGATTGAAAGGGTGAAGGCATGTACAGAGCATCAGATTGGGGTGGAAGAATACAAGATTTTTATTTTTTTTCAGAGTTACGAGAAGTTCCTCTGGCTGTTTTGTTCTTGATGATCCTGACCACTAGTTAGCGGCTGTCTTAGTCACACTTCGCTTGCCCCCTTCAATGAAAAAATATCCATTTCATCATCACTCAGAGTTTTGTACGTGTCCCACCGAAGTATGTGACAATAAAAATTTGTTTACTTTTTAGGAGAATGTTACTAGAGGTGCAGTGAGGTAGCTGTAGTGTTGCAGGTCCTGTTTACTGTGAAGAGTCAGTTTTGTCTTTGTTGCAGATTTCCTGATGCGCCTGGAGGGCCTGGTGGGCGGCGGAGGCACGGGCGGCGGTGGAGGCGGCGGCGCGGCCGTATCTAGTATCAATATGGGCGTAAACGTGGGCGGGAGTGCGGGCGGCGGCGGTGAGGAGGTGAGCGTGGTACCGTGCCCCGTGTGCAACAAGAGGGTGCAGCTGTCGTACCTGTCGCTCCATCTTAAGCGTACCCACGACTCGCTGGAGGTACGGTGCCCGCTCTGTGCTAAGATGTTTAAGAACAAGCACAGTCTGAGTGTCCACCAGGCCAGGTACCACCCTAGGAACGTGCACGCCGCGCCCATCGTAAATGTCGCGCCATCATCTTCCGCGCCCGTGTCCCCTAGCGGCCATCACCATCATCCCCGCCCGCCCACGCCCACCTACCTGCAGCCCTCGCCCAACCAGCAGCTCCCCACCACGCCCACCACCCCGCTAGGACCCCAACATGTCTACCCCCAAGCCCCGCCCCAAACATCCGGACTCTGGTACCACACCCACTTAGAGGAAACCACGCCCACGCCGCAAACAACTCCGCCCGCACCACCACGTCCATACTCACCATAACCCCAGTGGCTCAGGTACGCCCACACACGCCGCCCACCAACCGCCAGCCCCGTCCACTCATGACTCTCGCTGTGCTTACTGTTCTTCGGTGTGTTTTCGCGGTAAACTGGAACCCCCTCCCCCCACAAGCGAGCACTGCATTCTGGTTAGCTGGGACTTGCAGTCGCCCCGAGATGACTAACCGGAATCCAGAACTCGCTCAGTTTAACACGGAAACACGACTGGCTTCTCCCCTCATGGTTATGTCTGCTTCACTCTCCCAGTGGACGTCTCCCAGCTGGCGCAGTTCTCGGGTTCTTGGCGCTGTTAGTAGTGGTGCAGGTGACTCTCCCTTGGCTGAGGCTAATCTTGCTTTCATGTTCTTCACCACCTGTGAGTGCATGCCTTCCACATGCTGGGCTTACCTCAAGGCGTCGGCGGTGCTAGTGTCCATTTCTCGGGGTCTCTCCAAACAAAACCGTGCGGGGGGGGGGGAGTCTAGGTCACTGTAAAGAGAATGATTTTCATAAGCTTTCATGACCCACAGTAGATTTTAAGTTTTCTTTTCCCCAATGGTCCACGACGTGATTTCTGGCTCGACTAACACTGTCATTCTTTGCCTTGCAGGCTTGGATCTCTTGCGGGCCTTCGAGTACGGGGCCACGGCTACCGATGTGGGCATTGCCAGGACGATGGGTAGCACCTACGTCGACACTGGCGTAGTAGGGATGGCTGCCGGAGGGCTGGGGGGCGGTGCCCCTGCGCTGCCCTGGAGACGGCCCCTCGGAGGGAGTGACGGCTACGTGTCCTGTCCCCAGTGCCAGAAACCCATTACCTCGTATAACCTGAACCGTCACGTCAGGATGGTTCACTCGAACATGGAGCACGCCACGTGCCCCGTGTGTAGCAAACAGTTTAAAAACAAATATTCCTTAGCCACACATATGCACAGACAGCACTCGGACTCTTCCAGTAGTGGACAACCACGGACTACCTGTTAAAATGTATATTTTTTTCCCTCAGTGATATATATATATATATATATATATATATATATATATATATATATATATATATATATATATATATATAAAACTCCGTTGCATAAGAATGCATTTTTCAGTCGAGAGGTATCCTCTCTGGGCATACTAATGCTCCTCATACTCAGGGTACGTTGAATAGATTCGACCGTGTGTGCGTGTGTGTGTGTGTGTGTCAGCTGTAGGATTTTATTCCTACCATTTGTTCGGAGGTATTAGATCGGTTAGAGCTTGAGGCCTCGCTAGCAGGTGAAGGATGCATAAAACTTCTAACATCGTGGCGTTTCAACTCTGAAGGCTACGACTAGTGCAAGGGAAGATCTCTTCTCGGGCGATACGCGTCTGCAAGCAGCTTATGTGAGACTTAGTCTTGTTCAAGTCTTGTTCATTTTGTGGAGAATTGCTCAAGTAAGTCTTGTCTTTCTCTTTTTTTTATCTGATTTTTGTTGAGGAGAAAAGACTATCTGTACCTTGCTATCTTAAGAAAGTCGCCTTGGTGTCCGGAAGCGGGTTTGGAGTGGACTTTCCCTTTGAACGTCTGCAAGTAAACCTTCTCCACAACAGTTTACCACCTTTATCGGCAAATGAGTTAAGTTTACCGACATTTAAGTATGGGTCTGTCGGGCTGTTTTAGTTTACGTAGAATAGGGGAACGTGAGTAAAGTGGATCTTCATCTTAAATCAGTGATGCGATTGTCAAAGAAGCAGGTTGATTGTTAGAGTTTACAAACATCACTAATATATGCCAGTAAACAATGTATATATATATATGGTACACAAAGACTGTATATATTTTTTCCAATTTACTCGTAAGATTACTCCAAACCGTATTCATGTAAATAAGCAACTTAGTCATCTCAAGTGTACTGCACAGTAACATGGTTAAGTCAGGCAGTCCTTGACAGCGGGAGCATAAGTCTTCGTAAAGCCTTTTTCCCCCCACTTGTTAACATGATTATTCCCGTGTATTTTCCCTTGCATCAGAGGAGAGGATAAAGTCAGGTTCGCTGAAGGATGAGTGTACGTGATTTACAGTATTAGTGTCGTCTGCTAAGTGACAGCTGCCGTTGGAGGATTAAGACATCTGCAACGTAATGCACAATAGAGACACGCGTAAAAGAATGCAGAGGATCGAATATAGAATACAGAAAATTGCCTGCAGGATTTGATCTTGTGCTGGGAAACATATATTTTTGATTCAGGGTTTGTTAGCTGTTAACAGGATTAGTACACGTACAGGAGACAGACATAATGTTTATACTTCATATGACTTAGATTTCTTTCTTCTTCTTTTTTTTTTTTATGTCGAAGGCTCCAGCTACGGGCTAGAGTCCTTATGGAGGCCAGTCAGGGGACTAAATAAAGCCCCTTCGCAAGAGAATTAACGTACACGAAAGGTAATGTTCCAAGTATTATACACCTGAAGCTGGACACTTTTCACCGAGTACGTCATATTTTTCTCTCTTGAGATTTTGCTCGTGAAGGAAGAAGAAAAAAGGCATCATCTTAAGCTTATTTCTTTGTTAATGGCAGCACATCTTGGGAGTACAATAAGCCTCATTAAAAGGACCATGGGAAATGCGCTCTCAGAAGAGAGATTATGTAACCTTCAGTAGATAAAGCATAACAAGCTTGGCAGCTTGCATGATGGTAATAGCAATGATTTTGTTAATATTTTATTATTATAATTATTATTATCATTATTATTATTACCATCATTGTTATTGTTTTTACTATTATTATTTTTATTATTATTATTATTATTATTATTATTATTAATATTATCATTTTTATTATTATTATTACTATTATTGTTATTATTATTATTATTATTATTATTATTATTATTATTATTATTATTATTACTATTAGGGTTGGGTGTTATTAAGCCCAGTGTTAGAGAGTATGAGGGGGATAAACAGAACCAAAGATAAGAAAATCTTAAGTACTTACTTAGACTGGTAAATGGAATGGGAGGCGGAGGAGAATAGGATTGCTGGGGAGACCTTCAGTAGCAAGTTATGCCCAAGGATGGGAGGTGAGGTGTCGGGGAGAGGGGAGATTTTAGACAGCTGGGGACGTAGGGGAGGATAGGGATGGGCGAGTAGGTGAGGAAATGGTAAGGGGAAGGCAAGAGATCGCTTGAGGTGGAGTAGGTGAAGGGCGACTTGAGGGAGGGTACACAAGTGGAGGAGGAGGGGGCTCGGGAGGCGTGGAGTGGAAGCGGAAGGAATGGGTGGCATGGGAAGGACACTGAAGGAGAGGCATGGTAGGACGGGCGAGGGAAGCCGAGAGAGGCTTGGCGGGGGAAGGGAGGGGAAGTTAGAACAAGGGGAGGGGGTGACAGACGTAGGAATGGGGAGAGACAAGGGATTGCAGGGGGAGGTCAAGGACGCCGAGGCAGGAGATGGCGGGGAGGGCCGAGCAAGACGAGAGAGAGGCGCCATGAGGCCAGTAGCAGCAGGAGGGAAGGCGAATGATGTGGGATAGAATGGAGAGAAGGATAGTAGGGATGGAATGGGAGGCCAGGCGTGGAGAGAAGGACTGGAGGGGTGGAATGGCAGGAGGTCAGGAGTGGCGGGGGAATGGATAGTAGGGAGCAAGGAAAGGGTAGGGAAAGGTCCGGAAGGTCTCTTTGGGAAGGTGGCGGGTGGGATGATAGGCTAGGGTATGTAGTACGGGCTGGGGAAATGGAGGGAGAGGAAAGGCTAGGGAAAGTAGGGATTGGAGAGGGAGAGATAGATAGATAGATAGATAGATAGATAGAGAGAGAGAGAGAGAGAGAGAGAGAGAGAGAGAGAGAGAGA
>JAYMFT010411641.1:0-52273 GCA_038088735.1 Panulirus argus | reverse complement strand
TATTTTTCTTCGTCTGTTTCCTGGCGCTACCTCGCTGACGCGGGAAACAGCGATCAAGTATAATAAATAAATAAATATAAAATATATATATATATATATATATATATATATATATATATATATATATATATATATATATATTCAAAAATACTTCTTTATACTGTTTTATACTTACAAGGAAAAGCAACAATTTATGAAACATTCTTCGTCTTATGATCAGAAGGTACTGGACTATATGAGCCTGGCAAACTATTCGAAAACATTTTGCAGATAACCAAGAGCATAACGTTATTATTACGTCTTGCAGCAGGGTAGAAGATAGTCCTAGTGGAAGATAGGAAAGAACGTGGTACCGGAGAGCTCTCTCGAAAATGGTTGAGGTTAACACTGGAGTGCTGCAGGGTTTTGTCCTGGGACCATTGCTCTTCTTGATCTGTTCAAATGACTTGCAAGTAAGACTGGATACCACTTCCCCTCTACTATATGTTTGTGGATGATGCCAAAGTCATGGTTTGCGGGAGGGGTAAATGCGGGGAGGGGTTTCACCAACCCAATGCTGGATCTAGACAAACTGCAATGTTGGTATGATACATGGTTGATGAAACTCAACCGATGTAGATGCAAGGTAATGAAGATGGGACGCAGCGGAAGAAGGCCTTGATGTGAACATAATCCATCGGGAAATAAGCTGCAGGAATCTGTGTCTGAGACGGACTTGGGAGCAGATATTTCCCCAGCCTGTCATCAGAATCCAACCTCAAGAGAATATTGAAGGAGTCAAACTGTCTGCTGGCAAATATCAGAAAAGCAGTCAAGTATATGGATAAGGAAATATTCAACAAGCTGTACACATCCATCATTTGGCCAAAATTAGAATATGCTTCTCAGGATTGGTGACCGAACTCAACGTAGCACAAAGAGAGAAAGTCCAAAGACGAGCAACAAAAAATGGTACCAAAATCGAGAGAGCTGTTTTACAGGGAAATCTTAGAAGCCTTACATTTGTCTTACCAAGGAAGAGAAAAGAGTGAGGGCTGATCTAATCCAAACACTTTAAGCTTTCAAACCAGTCTGATGATGTCAGCACCGTACAGCTGTTCGGAGGATGCAAGGATAGAACAACCAGAGGCCTCAACAAAAAATTAAGCCAAGAAACTTGTTAGGAAAGATGTAAAGAAGTCATATTATGGTATGCGAAAGAATAGAATGAATGTAGAAAACTGAATGATGAAGCTGTGAATGTGGACATCATACAGAAGTTCAAAAAGTTATATAAGAGGGTAGATAAAGCTCGAGAGATGGGACCACTCGAGTGTTACACTCCCCTTTCCCTTACCGTACAAGTAGGTAATCACACACACACGCACACACACACACACGTGTCGCCCATTTTTTCCCCGCCGTCTGACACGATCGACCTTGCCTCATCCTAATTTCCAGTCGAGCTCCCAAACACAGAATTAATTATGAATCAACTCATAATGTCAGACCTGGACAGTCTACCCAACAACAAGAACATGCAGCCAGTCCCTGTATAATAAGTGCGTGTTTAAGCCCACTGCACTCAGGGTAAACTTAAATGCAGGGATGGTGGGGAGATGCCTTCGTCCGTGGCCTTACATGTCTAGAACCAGGCGCTGCTGGTTAATCCTTAATAATGGTACTGTCGAAGCGGTGGCATCTGGAACCACTCTGGCTTACACACACGCACGCACAGATACCGAGAAAGGCCCTCCGGTTCGTCGGTCGTGCGCATTGAATTATGCATTTCTGACATTTGAATATCCTACAACCAACTTCATTGTTTGATGACGAATCCCAGTGATGTCATGAACAGGCCGCCCAGTGGAAGATAACCATAACACAGTCGTGGTGGGAGAAGAAATCTTCTAATCTTGCGTCATCAGTAAAGGAAAAACATAAACACAGATGATAACATTTATGTTCTATGCTTCTGTGTCATGCGCCATGTGACATGTGGTCAGCCTTAGCGGGTTTATGACTTAGCACAACGATAGGGACGAGACTCCGCTTCAAACTCTTGAGGTGGGTTTTTGCTACGATCGCTCGCGGATGCATTTCTTAGAGCCTTCTGCCTCCCGAGGCGTCAAACCGTAACTTAGGCTTTACTGTCTGCGAGACGACAAATCAAGCGGAGACCCATGAAATGCTTGGTTGACAGCGTCTGCGTCAGAGGAGTTATGTTTACAGCTGTTTAGTTCATGCTTGGGATTCTTGTAGCGCCTTCCCACTCTCCTCTTCTCTTTCCTGATTATCCCTCTCCTCCATCTGCTGCACCAACTGCCAGTGCATCACCATCTTGCAGGCGGGGCCCGGCCTCACCAGGAATGTTTCATGTTTACTCTTTAAACAGGGAGTGTCACCCCGACCCATTACAACTTTCACCGTGTGTCGTTACGCTTCCTGCTCTCCTTGTCCTGTGGGGGCGGGAATCTAGGCCTCTGCTGCTCTGCTGATGACGGGATTTGGCCCCATCCAACACCCGCACACCCAGCAGTCAAGTGCATGAAGACCTCTACTGCACCTCCTTGGCTGGAAAAATACCTAAACAGCGATTCTCCGAAATGCTCAAATCTCTGTCCACGATCTCTCTCTCTCTCTCGTGGGGATATATTCACATCAACGGGCAGCTCATCTCACGGGTGCTGTACAACAACAGGGTAAGAGAGGCACCCATGGGCGTGCCCGTCCGCATGCCAGTGGTAATGTTCCGGTCGTGGTGACGAGTGTTGTGGGGGGCGGGGGGGAAGAGGGGAATCCTGCCTCTCTGACCTTCTAGGGGGTCACCCACCTCCTCCCTCAGCCAAACATTCCATCTTTTCTAAACCTTCATGAGACTAGAGCAAACTGTGCATGTGTGTCTTTCTCCCTCATGCCACATACATCCCACAGCTGAGTGACATTTCAAACAGTGACTGTCAGCTGTATGACCGTCAACAGCGGGACCGTCTATAAGCTGTCGTAATCTACATTGTCGCCATGCATGCCGTCACCGTTTGCGATGAGAACGTCTTCGCTAGTCGGAGAATATGAAAGAACCGAAGTCTTCCGCGAGGGAGGTGTACACCATAAACTTATTAAACATACAGTCTGATTTGTTGTTGTGCTACGTTGGCTTCTTGTGAAATTTTCATTCTCCTTTTGCCATGAATTTACCCCGGTTCTTCCTTCGCTAACTTCATCCATCTGTCATCATTACACATTCCGCCCTCCATCTCTCCCCCTTATTATCTATTCTTTTCTTTATTCCTCATCTGTCGCTGGTCCCTGTGTGTAGGAGGTGAAGAGCAGGCAAGCCCGCATCTTTGAGCTTGTGTGAGTTACTGTGACATTCTAGCTCTGAGCCTTTTACGTGTTAGCTTGTATGACGAGTCATTCCTGCACCTGTATTGGTCCATAAGAACGCGATACTTCTTACATCTTACTATCAACATTCTTCCTTGGCTTCTTGGCATTGTTAGCACTGTGATTAATCAAGAAACCTTGCTAATTTTAATCGTAATCCAGTGCACTTCAAGACCGCCGCAGGCTTCCTGTACACTGCTCTTCTAGATCACTTGAGGTGTCCGTCCAATACAGTGCACCTTTAGACTATTGGAGACGTCTAGTATAGGTACTAATTTCCGTTTCGCTCCACAAGTGGCCGCTAGAGGCGCTCCGCACTGTTTACATTTTTTCTACAAACAACTTCGAAAGAAACTGGGAAATAATACAAACATGAATACATTCGTCATTATGGCGCCCGGGGGAATAAAACATAATCTATAGCCATAGAGGATACCCGGATAATGTACCAGAAGAGCTGCAAAATCCTGAGCCATAGGCCATCAATATGTGGCGTGAAAGTACAACATAACAAGCTAGATCAGTCATGACGATCATGTACAGATTCCTGTATCTACCGGAGAGTCAAAAATTTCACCTGGTAAAGGCTAGCATCCCTCTCTTAAAGACTTATTCCCCAATATCCACTCGCCTTGCCTCCAAAATTACGATATGGAGGAGTCATATTATGAAAAATACCCTTACATCGAAGATATGGAAGAAGATATCGGAGATTCAAAACCCATCGGAGACACTTACTACAGAAAAGTATTCCAGGCCTCAACAGCAACACTAACATGGAAGATACTTGGTTCTCACGGATCCTCATACCCCTGAAAGAGGCATCGGTTATCCATTGCTATACACAAAGAACGTATTCCTAGCTAGGCTTATTCAGTCTCCTTCCTCTCCTCTTCACTCGAGAAGTATAGAAAACTGTAGCCTTGTGTATTTCTTCACGTCCAGTCCTAATCGTTAGTGATGATTTTGTTTGATTTTGCTCTTGATCGTTCCTCATCCGTTACTCCGATCGTATATTCCCTCATCATTGTTTAGTTTACCCTCCACAGTTCGGTATCTTTTTCTTTTTATACAGTTTTACCCTCCAGCGTTCGGCGTCTATTCCAGTTTTATCTTCCAATGTTCGATAACTATTCTAATTTTACCCTCCAGTCTTCAGTGTCTATTGCAGTTTTACCCTCCAGAGTTCGGTAACTATTCCCGTTTTACCCTCCAGAGTTCAGTACCTATTTCAGTTTTATCCTCCAGAGTCCAGTTTCTATTCCTGTTTTATCCCCCAACGTTCAGTACCTAATTCAGTTTTATCCTCCAGTGTGCAGTACCTATTCCAGTTTTACCCTCTAGTAAACAGTTTCTCTTCCAGTTTTACTCTCCAGCGTTCAGTATCTCTTCCTTTTTTCATCCACATACAATCGGTAAATTTCACCTCTTTTCCTCATACAATCTTCATCTTCCTCCAGACTTCATGTTCCACCCCCTGCATTGCATGACCACCCCACGTCCTCCACCCTCAGTCTCCCAGTGTGTGAACCACATCCCTGAGTCCATCGTGACTTCGCGCAGTCCCTCGGGGCATCAACCTCATGACATCATCCCCGTAACTTCTTAGGCTCCGTAGAGTCATCGACCCGGTGACATCATCGACCCCATGAAATATTTATACGTGATTCTATAAATGCAGACTTTTGTAATGATCCAAAATTACTTTTCCTATTTTTCCTCGTGATGATATTCCATGTCCTGGTTGTTACAGACTTTTGAGGAAAAAAGATTTTTTTTTCTCATCAACAATGCTGTACCATGACGGCTTCGCGGCCTCGAACACTAGAATGACATCACGGGCCCAGTTGTTCGAAACCTCCATGAACCAGATTATTCGATAAGAGGTAATAAACTCTCTTGCATCTGTTATTCTCCAGCGTGGCAATTATCACCCGCTGAGGTTGCTCGTTGTATAACTAGGGACTGAGATAAAATCACTGGCCTGAACGCGACCATCTTCCCTGTCCTCCCTGTTCCCCCTCGTGTTTGTTATTACTGGAATGGCTATTCATTTCCTCCTGACACACCGCCACTCGTCTGAATTTAAGTTTTCTCATTAATTTTCGCTAAAAGAACCTGTCATTTTTTAGCTATGCTCTCCCTTTAATGCTGATAAGTTTTTTCTTATTATTCTATAATGTCCAATTTCATTTCCCCCCCGTGGTCTACACATACGTTTGCCAATTATACCTGTCTCTCTCACCTCCTTTACTTCCACCACACCTCTTCTTTTCTCCTTGCATCGTTTTACAGCTGCAATCTCCTTGCATCTTTCCCCGGACACAAGCACAAAAGAACCTCTAATTATGTTTGCGTCACGGAACATTCATTCCTCGCGACCTTTCAACATGGTATGTCGCCTTATGTCCTCTGTGCCACGTCTCGCCTGCATCCTCACAATTATCACTGACAACACCATTAAGGGAAAAGAATCAGAAGCAGAAGTAAACCATGCGGTCTTTTCTACACATCATGCATTCTAAAAGGTTCAGAGTTATGTCACGGGAAGAAGAAAGAAGTTGATAAATGATGAACATGACATAAATGACAGAGGGTCAACACAGTAGCCTAGTACAGCTAAAGCTGTCCAGATTATTGCGTCATAGGTTTACGTACCTTACATGAGATGGCTTTTGCCGCGTTCAAGATAAAGCTTTACTGAAGAAAGAAATGGGACAGCAGTACGGTATTCTCAGAAAACACCGGCCACTCTCCTCTTTGTCCAAGATGCAGGACTTTATTGCGGCACCGCTAGCAGTCAAAGTCTCGACGGTAGTGTTTATAAGTCTAATCTGAACTGACTTAACTCCCCATAATGCAGATGTTTTGGTTCTCTACTTTGTCAAAGATTTATGGGATGATACCTTGTCCAAACTTTGCAGGTAACTATCTTGTCCAGAGTGAACAAGCTGTCATGATGTCCAGTCATTCCAAGATGTTATCTTCTCCAAATATTCCGGACTGCTGATGAGATTGCTTAAGCGTTCCCGAGTAATCATCATTAATGGCTAAATATCCCAAGCTGCTATTTTGGCCATAAATTTCACGTTGCTCTGTTGGCCAAACATACCAGGTTGCTGTTTGTCTTTAACCCCTTCAAACATCTCAGGTTGCTATCAATTTGTATAACCATTTCACGCTTATCTCTTGCCCAATAATCCAATCCACTATCTTCCCTATCCAGTTCGAGCTGCAATCGTACCTGATCAAGCAGGTGTTGTTGTCTCGTTCGATGAGTCCAGTGTTATCGTATCTATCCAGTCTTGGGTGTTATTTTATCGGACCATTCCAGAAAGCAATCTTCTCTGACCATTCCTGGTTTCTATTTTAACTGACCAATCCAGGCTGCTATCTTAATCAGCCAACACAAGGTGTTATCTTGTTCAACTTAGACAGGCTTGTCTTTTTCAGTCAATCAAAGATAACGCAGTTATGCAAATCGAAGCTGCAATATTGTGCAAACCATTTCAGCTGCAATGATCTGTATTTCATCCTGGTTCAAACCATGTTAATCAAACACTCCGCGTTACCATTAGACTGACCCAGTCTGCTATATTGTCCAAAGGAACAAGCTAGGCTACTTCGTTTCATCATGCTAAGCTACTTCTCTTAAAAAAACTCTCGACTGAATTATAAATACTTCCCACAGTATAGAGAACCTCCTCAATTCCAGGAAACCACAGCGACTTCACAATCTCTGTAGTTATTTCACTTGACGTACCCAGCTAGGAGCCATCTCTCCTCACCTTCGTTATCCTCCGGCTCGCACACTTAACAGAGGGTCTTGCCTACACGAAGAAGTATTCAGACCAGTGGATGTTTTACGAGGTGACAGGAGCTTCCCAGTTTGGTGAGAGCTTGGCAGGTCACTGGTTGTTTTACAGATCATTTGGGTGCATTGTGGGCCACTGGGTGCTTTTACAGGCCACTGGGTGTTTTTGCAGGCCAGAGGGCGCTTTGCAGGCCAGCGCGCGAGTTACAACCGAGGATGATGGATATAATCCCTTAGGTCCATCGCCTCATATACGACTGACGCTGGACACCAGTGACCCACAGGCGCGCACATTATACACATTCTAGGTTAAGAAAAGAGGTACGCGTTTCGTTAGGTTAAAAAAAAAGAGATACGTTTCGTATCTTGAGCGCGCATTAAACTTTTCAATTACCGCAGATTTTATGAAGATATGGCCATTACGTGCATTGTAACAAATGGAAACCTTAATCTACACGTAAATGCTATAGCGTGAGGACTTAAGTGGTAGAGAATCAAGACCAACCTTGACACAGGCAACATTACTCACATCCGAAACCGAGTGGTATATAAGACACGGTAAATATCTTTTTAGAGATCTTCACAAACCAGAGACTACTAATAGTACACAAACGAACTTTTTTTTTTTTAACTAACATTGGTTCTGTGTGCGTCTGCGCTTGTACATGAGCATTCACAGATGAACTTACACATGTCGCTTTTAGCGTAAATTGTACATCAGAGAAGAGGCAATAATTGTCATCTGCACAGTGGGGTGCCTCCCACTCACCGGACGTCTGTTTGCCGTCTCATTTACCTCTGGCTAAAACAAGCAGACTTAATACCTCTCAAGCATGCAAAGAAAACAGCCAGCGGGTCATAACGCCTACCACTAATCACTTGTACAAAGACAGCTGCCCTCTACAAGCAATATTGCGCAATGCGTCTTCAGCGCACCTCCAGAAAACACAGTTGATGTGACAGTCGGACATTTATTGGTTTAGAAAAAGTATTCGGTTTCAGGCATGTGTAGTGTTTGTTATTCCTTCCAAGTTCTCTGACGTGGTCCTCGTATAGTGTCTCTATCATGACCTGAGAGCTTTCAGGACTAACTATCGTCTCCATAAACTGTTGATGGAACCGTAAGTGCAAACCTAATACGGCTTCTTCTAGAGACCCTGAAAAATATCTGTCACAGACTATGCTGAAAATAATGTCGAGTATTGATAGAAGAAATAAAGAATTTATTGAAGCCTCGCTGTAAAGTGGAGTTAGCTCCTCCCAGAGTAAATACTGCCAAGAAAACTCCTACCCAGTAGTGGAAGGAAGACCAGAGTTGCTGTTTTGTGGCAACAGTCTTGAGAACGTTTGCCCATGAAGCATATATATTTTTTCCTCGTGCCAGTGATACATTTTCTTGTCTCTAGAATCACAGGACCGTGGTTTAAGTCACTCATATGAGTAGTTTACCACATGATACATTGTCATTGCCTTACCGAAAGGATTATGCGAGTGTATATTACAGACGGCTGACGCAGAGAGACGGCCTTCCTCCGTGGACACATTACCAGAGAATAGATTGAGCATGAATCACTGAGGAAAGATATTCAGTGATATTCACTTTCAGTCTTTCCCTTAAAACTCCATTCCTAATTAGACAAACATCGCGTGGCGTTTCTTCCATTCTTTGTCCTGCCGATTATCTCTCTTTCCTATGTGCTCCTATACACCTGGTCAGTTACAGTTGCGATGAGTCTGATAGGCGACTAAAGAACAGTTTTTCAAAGCTTTTGGGTCTTCAAAAATTAAATATATCTCCCGTGACGATAGTCTGTACGATGATGTATGAAAACTGATTCAGTTATTCTATAATTATATAACCCAGGCTGACTCCTCTGACTCGAGAGAAGACCCAAAAGATTCTGGGTAGGACCTGCGGCAGTGTGACGTGAAACGTGCCTTGTGAGATCATTCTGGGCGCACCATGAGCCAGAGATAATGGCGCGGCCTCCTGCGGGTGGGAACAGAGGATAAACATGGGCTCGCCACGACCCACATGTTCCACTGTCAGTGAGAGAGAAAAAATGGAACAGTCCTCTGTGGCTCCGGCGTCATAATTTCCTCCGGCGCGCAAGCGTGAGCTTTGTGATGAGGTACGTGGATTCTTCCCTGCTAATGATAGGGAAGGAAAACTGGAAAGGGACGACGGGCACTCGAGAGAGAGACCTTGCGGATCCGCTGGAGACAAATTAACAGAAAACGCAACCCTTGGTCGGTTTGTTGGAGGAGGTTGAGCCTTCCACGCTGCGCCAAGGACTTCGGAGCCACCAGTGAGGTAGTGTGCCACCCGGACCTGGTCACTTCCCGCTCACTCACCCTATTACAAACGTATATAGGAATGAATTCTTTTATGTCTGATCATTTAACTACTCTGTCTAGTATTTAGATAAATCATGTATTCATTGACCATCATCACTATGACTACTAATGTTCTTAGTATCTTTCAGCGAGAGAGAAAAAAGATAAGTGTTACTGGAACACTGATGTGACTCAGGATAGCTGAAGCTTCATGTCTTGCGAAAAGTAATTACAAACCTTTTTTTATTAGTGGCAGTACTGATGTCAGCGAGAGCATTCGCTAGCAGCTGGTTACTGAACGCAATACGGACGCTAGCGACAGTATTCGCCAACGTCTGGTATACGACAATTTTACTAGGACCAATTTCGTCAGTGGTGGGCATGTCCTCAGCGATGGAAAGATAGCTACATGTTGCCCAACTACTCCTAACGCTCACAGATTTATTTTTCCATTTTCCAGAACCACCTTTTCCAGAGTTGACCAACTTTTTATCCAGCCTAACCTTACATGGGTAACTTTACTGGCATTATCATCATGAATGTTTTTAAACTTTCACGTACTGAAAAATGATATGGCTGATACCAATCAACCTTCTCCTAGGGTGACATAAAGTGGCCTTGGTCAAACCTCTTCCCTAAGGCACACCGTTTCAAGGGTGGTACCCAGGTCTACCAGCACAGTGGCCACAGACATCATCACCCTTCCGCCTTTCCCCTCCTGGCCTTCCCGTAAGGCCAATACAGCGAGCGCCAGTGCGGTAACCTCACTGGCGCCCGTGTGCGCCGGGGACGGAAGAGCGCCATCTCTGGCGTCCATATCAAGTAAGAGTAGCGTCATGTGAAGCCTGCGTCACTTGGGCCACAGGCACGCCACTACTGTCAGCTCAAAATACCTCCCCTGTTGTAGTCCGCGCAGCCCACACACCCACGTTCGCCTCTCTCACGACACACGCGCACACACACACACACACACACACACACACACACGGGAGGAAGCAGCAGCTCTCGCTTGGTTGAAATTATAGTGCAATATGGCTCACAGTATAATAACTGGTCGGGATTTGTTGTTATATGGGCTTATTTCCTCAATATTCTTTAATATGTGAAATTCTCTCTCCCCTCTCTATCTATCTATCTATCTATCTATCTATCGGAATAAATAAAAAGAATTACCGTCATTTACATAACCATAAATCTTTAAAAGAAATTTAGTTCCAAATGGAGGTTGACCTGTATGTACGTAAAGATATGCAGTGGTTAGGAGAGAAGGAAAAGAATATGAAAATCTTTGATATGGGGAAAAACCAGTTCTTTGATATGGGATCAGTGATGGGTATCAGGAAAAAACATCATATAACAGAGTTACAAAGCTTAGCGGTGTAGGGAAAGAAGCAGACATCACATTCGTCCACCTTGAAGCGGCCAAAGGCCACACAGTATTCATGTGACGCAGTGGCTTGCCGAGTTTTTCCAGGCCTAGCAAACAGAAGACGCACACAGGTAGCCAGTTGTCGGGAGCAGAAACGGGGATAATATCTATGAAGTAAAAAAGAGAAAAGAGCACCAACATTACGCGTTGGGTAAGTGGGTCAAATTTTGAGGTTACGCAGGCGCACTGAAAAACCGGATTGCTTTGGAACTGAACTTTGTTAAGTAAATGAGTGGAGTGAGAATCATCCTGAATGTAATGGCAGCTTTCTAAACAAAGACGATTGAATCTTTTGCATAATCGGATCAACTGCCGCTTCCAACACGTTTACCCTTGTAGTCGATCTCTCTTCGCTCATCCTCTCTATGTGTCCAAACCATTTCAGCACACCCTTCTCAGCTCTCTCATACATATTCGTCTTATTACGACGCCTCTCTCTTGCTCTCCTATTTCTAATTTGATCCACCCTCCTCACCACATATTCTCCTTTGACATCCAATTTTCAGTACACCCACCTTCTTCCATACTTTTTGATCTAGGGCCCATGCTTCGCATCCATGTAACACCGTCGGGACCACTATATCATCAAATATGCCCATCATTGCTCTCACAGGCAGTGACATCTTTCCACACACTTTACAGTATGCCCAGGACTATAGCCCCTCACCCACTCAATGGCTTGCTTCAGTCCCAAAGTTCCATCCGCTGTCATAACCTCTTGCAGGTATCTTAATACTCCACTTCCTCTAAGTTCTCTCCATTCAGACTCTCATTCCAACCAACTTGTCCGTCTCCACTGCTAAAATCAATAAACTTACTTTTAGTCGCATTAAACCCTAGCTTTCTCGAGAATATCACGTACTCTGCCAAAGTCAGGAACCAACTTCTACAGTTTCTCACTCGAATCTGCCACCATAGCCGTTTCATCAGCAAACAGCGACCGACTCACCTCCCAGGCCCCTCCACCCCTAATACATTGCAGATATGCCCTCAATCTAAGGTACCCTTTCTTTCACTTTCCTCACCATCCCATGCAGAAATAGATCAAATATCCATAGATACATCACACATTCCAACCGCACACCCACATTCACCTGGAATCACTAACCTTCCCCCTCTTCCTATTCGCACACAAACCTTGCTCTCAATAAAAACTAATTGCTTCTGGTAGCTTTCTTCTCATACCATATATACGTAACACCTTCTACAAAACATCTCAACTAACCCTATCATACCGTTTCTCGAGAACCAGAAACGCCACATATAAATCCCTCCGTTTCTTTAGGTATCTTTCACACAAAATTCTTCAAAACAAACACCTGCTCTACATATCCTCTACCACTCCTGAGACCACACTGCTCCTCTCGAGTCTGATGTTCTGTGCATGTCTCCACCCTCCTAATCACCACTCTCCCTCACGACTTACCAGGGGCACTCAGCAAACTTTTACCTCTATAACCTCCAGGGGGCACCTCACCATGATCCATACGTACAGTAGAAATGCCAACTAACCAATCAACAATCCTGTCGACCCATTTTTTCAGAAAATTCAACTACAATACCACCCACTCTACCAGCTGTGGCACACCTCATCTTCTTACAAATCTCTGGATACGCAGTTTTTCTGCTCTACATAATTTATATAATTACCTTAGTATTTTAGGGTCATGTCTTACGTTAATGTCTGTAAATACAGTGACTGCTAAATTATGGTCTTTAGATTGTCAGCCTGGGAATTTCTAATGTCCCCAAGGTCGAATGACCCTCATGTACCCTATCTGTAGGGTCTGTTTTAGAATGGCTTTAACCATGTAGCTAAGACTGTTTTTCTTTAGTCAGCATGTCAGTTGGCTTATGCTTTACGTGGCTCGGTCCAACCGAGGTTTTGAAGAGCCCAGTCTAGCGCTAATGTAGTCAATCGCTCATTTCAGCACGGTCTTTCTGTCACTGGTGTTTTTGGGGTACTGTATCGTTCTGTGTATTCTCGTTTCTTTTACCATATTCCCACCTCCATTTCTGCTTTGCAGATTTGTCTGTCAGTACTTTAAGTTTTATCTTGGCTATATACACAAAAAATTTACATAGTTCCGTCCTTCTCTCCGCGTTCCGTATAACACATGTTTGAAAACACTCGCAGGAATAGCTGATAAATGCTCTCTACATCGAACAGCTGGAATTCAGTCTAATCTGAACTTTGATAAAGTATAGCTCACGGATTATTTGTGTTTATAACTTTAATGTAACATATACTTGAAGAGAGTTGCATCAAAGTCTCCTAAAAACTTCGGAAATCCTCCCCAAAACTGCAGCCCATCCTTTCGATGTACTCTTAGGCCACTAACAGTGTACAAGACCACTGCGCATAGATCCAGTTTTACGCCTTTGTTATTATATCCGCCTTACCCCCCGCGTTTCGTGCAAGGGGAACTGAAGATTACCGAATAATGACGAAGTGGGGAACACCAACGCCATCATGGCTAGAAAAAAAACACACTGGACTTGGGCACGGATGCTGTGTCTACATTTCTCTACGACGACCGAGCATAATCCAGATTCCCACTGAATGTAAAGAGGAAAAACTAACAGCGACCAAAGTGTATACACACTGATGAAAAGACTTTATTCTTACTTCCCAAGTCCAGAATTGAAACCAAAACGTACCACTCGGCCGTAAAAGGGCATATTAGATACACACACCTGTACGAGGGGTGTGAGAAAGTGCTTGTACAGATGTTCAAACTTTCCTTAACTATGACTCGTGAGGCAGCAATAAGTCCAGTCTTTTGCAAGTGGACCAGCAACGCGCAGGAAATGAAGTCGACAATATCAGGATATGAATTCGACATCCTTTGACCTTCGACCCAGCTGCAATAGCATCGTCAGATGTTTAATGGCTCCTAACTACGAAAGAGAGAGAGAAAAAAAAAAGAGGATATAAACGCTCATGAGAGTTGTCAAGGAGAGAGAGAGAGAGAGAGAGGTCAAGAGTCACACAGGGCGGGCGACCCTCAGCAGGACAGCCCCATCGTCAGGCATGTGTGGTGTGGAGCTGGGGTGAACAGGGTCACGCAACCAGGAGGTCACTGACACCGCCCCCGCGCCCCCCCCCCCTCCATCGTGGCAACACTGCAGGAGGGCTGGTAAGGGGAAGGGGTGGGGGGGCAATGGGGGTAGGAAGGTGATGGTGAAGATCACCAGGTGTCGATGGTGAAGGTGTTCCTGGTGAGGGGCAAAGGGATAGGGAAGGAGTTGCCGGTAGTGAAGATGATGATGATAATGATGGTGGTGATGATGATGATGATGATGATAGTGATGATAATGGTGATGATGATAATGATAGTATAATGTAATGATAATGATAATGACGCTAATAATGATGCTGATGATAACGTTAATGATGATGATGATAATACTGATGACGATAATGATAATGATGATATGATGGTAGTAATGATGATGATAATAATAGTAATAGAAGTAAAGACGTAAGAGTTGGGTACAGATGACATGAAGATAAAACGAGCGTGAAGGAAATGAATGCTGAAAGAAACAGTAATAAACTTCAGTACACAGATGGCGATAAAAGGGGAAATGATAGAAGGGATGATGAGAGGTGAGATGGTAGTGATAGAAGTGATAGGAGGACTTTTGACTTGAGAGATATGTTAGAAGAGGTGATCATTAACGAAGACGGTGCACACAAGACGACGACAGAATGTTTAATGATATAAAAGGAGGCGAAAAAAAAGAGAGCATTTTGCTGGAATTTATCAGGTATAGAACGATTCTCGTACAGACGTTACTGAAAGAACTTCGATCGTAAAGCTGAAACTAAACTGTAATGATATCTTGGATTGTAAAATGCACTAGTGATAACTTGGACTGTTAACTGTAATGGTAATATCTTGGACTGTAAACTGTAATGGTAATAACTTGGATTGTAAACTGAAATGGTGATAACTTGTATTGTAAACTGCAATGGCAATAATTTGGACTGCAAACTGTAATGGTGATAACTTGGACTGTAAACTGTAATGGTGATAACTTGGACTGTAAACTCTTGCGGTGATAACTTGGACTGTAAACTGTAACTGTGATAACGTGGACTGTAAACTGTAATGGTGATAACTCGGACAGTAAATTGTAATGGTGATAACTCGAACTGCAAACTGTAATGGTGATAACTCGGACTGTATACTGTAATGGTGACAACTTGGACTGTAAATTGGAAAGGTGATAACTTGATCTGTAAACTGTAATGGTGATAACTTGAACTGTAAGCTGTTAACGTGATAACTTGATCTGTAATCTGTAATAGTAATAACATGGACCGTAAACTTTGATGGTAATAAGATGGACTATAAACCGTGATGATGATAACATGGACTGTAAACCATGATGATGATAACTTGGACTGTAAACCATTTCTGTGATGATTTTGACTTTAAATAACGACTGTAATAACTTGGGCTGTAATCCACGACTATGGTATATTGGACTGAAACCATAACTATGATAATATGGAGTGTAAACCATGATGGTGATAACTCGGATTGTAAACCATGACTGTACTGATTCTGATTGCTAACTATGTGATAACATGGAGGATAAACCACGACTGTGATAAATTGTACTGTAAGCCACGACTGTGATCACTTGGACTGTAAACCCCTGACTGTGATACCTTGGACAGTAAGCCACGACTGTGATCACTTGGACCGTAAACCCCCGACTGTGATAACTTGGACTGTAAACCCCCGACAGTGATACCTTCGACTGTAAACCATGAATGTGATGACCTGGACTGTAAACCCCCGACTGTGATCATTTGGACTGTAAACCACGACTGTGATCACTTGGACTGTAAACCCCGACGGGGGTCACTTGGAACGTAAAGTGCTGATGCCATCACCATTACCCTCCACATCCCCGACCACTATCAACGTCCACCTGACAAGGACGAAGAGATTTATGCTCACAACAGCAACGGGAGTAATACACCCACTCTATCTAAGCGACGAGCCGCTTGAGGAGGATCAGACGATTGTAGAGGGCGACGTTAATGGAACCAAAACGAAGATAATCCAACAAGGAGGACGGGGTAATCTTTATTGATATTGCCTGTGACATGAGCAACAAAGTGTAACACGGTCGGGTCACGTGTTATGGCCCCAACCAACCAATGCTGATGACAATCTTGAAAGAAACCCTTAGGCGTGCGACTCTTAAAAAGACGTATCGTCGACAAGAACGAAGGTGCGTCAATAGAGCCACAGGGGGATGGACGGTACTGTCTACGGCCGTCGTGATGAACGTGACAGGTAATGCTGGCAGACGTAATGAAGCTCGCACGAAGCCTTCATCCCGTTGCGTAAGATTAAGACACACTGACCCGCTGCCGAGACGCCTCGAGGATACAACAAGACGTAATGATTCTCTTTCTCTCGGTGCGATCCTAGCGGTGCTGTGACCCAGTGCCGCGGCGGCGCAGTTCCCCAGTTCTTTGAGAGGCTCGACCCCCGTCACCCCAGGCCACTGGAACTGGGGAAGTCATCATCGCAGGCGAAGGAACGTTTACTTTTTCTCTCTTTTTTTTTTTTACGTTGCGAGTTTGTTGGAATATAAAGTAGAAACCTGTAAATAGGAGAATTTTTGTTGTTGGTTTCTCCCTTGTGGGACGATTTAGGAAGATCTGAAACCACAGACTGAGAGGACGAGGGAGCGAAGCCTGGCGAAGGGCGTTTTTACACTGACTCGAACCCAAGTTCCGAAGCAGCGATGATAAATCTTTGAAGTTCGTGATTCATCCAGCGCCACTCCTGTAGGAGACGAAGCGCAACTTCTGCAGATGAACTGTAACGGCCATCGTGACTGGCTGGCTTTTATGTGACGTCAGGCTTCATTTGAACGCCAATGTCACATAAAACTAGCCAATCACGATAACTAATGCAAGTCATCTACAGACTGCTGAGCTAGTGGACGTGCTTTCAATATTTGTTTATTTTCATTAATTGTCAGTTTTGACATTACTGGGAGAAATGCCTAATGACATATAAAGCCGTATGGAATCATTTGGTTGCAACAACTGCGGGGCGTAATGGAATACGGAACTACAGAGTTATGCTCTCACAGTACATGAAATTCATTGAACAACAGGAGTACTGGAGTTTATTGGATGATGTGTCAATGATTTTGAGTTAGTATCTTTTATTACCTGGATACGAATATCCCTTTGAAACTATCTTCTCTTGCTATCGGGTTACGTCCGTCCCTACGAGCTTACTGTCTTTTGTTTCCGAGATAAATCCGTCCGTAAAACCCTATCGTCTTTTGTTTCTGAGATATGTCTCCTCTTACGAGCCTATTACCCGTAATTACCAGGATACATCCGTCCTTGCGAGCCTATTATCTGTGCTTACAAGGATACGTCCGTCCGAATGAAGCTATTACCTTTAACTAGCGACATAAGTCCGTCGGTACCAGTCTATCATCTTTTATTAACGAGATACATCCGTCCGTACGAGCCTGTCATCTGCTGCTTACTAAAGATGCATTTGCAGATAAAAGCGTGGCTTTGCCTTGACCTGATATATCCACAGGGGCAACATAAAAACAAAACGACCACACCTACACGTCACTTACCCGTGAGTAAAACTTCTAAGTATTAAGGACAACAAGAAGGTCAGAGTGTATCACTCCACAGGGATCAACGACAGTTGTGCCACTTTTCAAATGGTCTCTGATGCCCCTAGTGCTATATTCTCGATCACCTCCCACACCCACACATACACACACACACACTGTAACCCGCCGTAGGAAGGAGTGACTGAAGCAACGAGAGTATATCGGGCTTACTTATAACAACCTGAACATGTCTGACACTATCGAGCACCAACCGTACATTACGATAAATCCAAATTCTATCAACACCTTTGCAACTGCTTCCCAAGATATCACTGAACGCATAAGATGGCGTTCTATCAATGGTGATAATAAATGACGTAACTCGTCTAAGACAGGAATGTAGCTAAAGATAAGGGGGACAGGATAGAGAGAAGAGAAGAAAGGGGTGATGGCAGTAGGTGTAGCCACATTCCATGACATCAGGAGTAGTCAAGAGCGAGCGACACTCCTGCTTTAGATTAGCTTCTTGGCAACACATTCCTCCAGTAGCCCGGAGTGTGAACCGTGATCACTACCCACTGTACAATCGAGACTAAACACACACACACACACACACACACATACACACACACACACACATGCAGTGTACCTTTCTGTCACCTGCACCACTCTCTGTGCACCTCTGTCGATTACACCACTCCCTGTGCACCTCTCTGTTGTCTACACCACTCCCTGTATGACACTCTGCCACCCTTTCCACTCCCTGTGTTACTCTGTCACTTACTTTCACCACTCCCTGTATACCTCTGTCACCTACACCACTCCCTGCGTACCCCTGTCACTTGAACCACTCCCTTGTGTACCTCTCTCACCTACACCACTCCCTGTATACCTCCTTGACGAACACCATTTTCGCCCGAGATTAAATCAAAAGCTGGCGCCCCAGCCTCGCCTGTCGCCAACCCCGTGTTGGAGTTGACCTTGCTTGTTTACACCACCATTTCTGACTACTGCTCTCTTCTTACTTTCTCTTTCTCTTTCTCTCTCTCTCTCTCTCTCTCTCTCTCGTAGGACAACATGGCACATTCATGTACACGGCTTAATAACTGAGAAATCGAGACGAAAAACTAAGGACGATCTTAATCAGGATATAAGTAAAAAAAAGAAAAAAAAATGTGGGGTATAATATTTGTCAGTCTGACGGGGAAAAACTTGTCTGAATGAGAGAAATTAAGAGTGAGTCAGACTCGGAGGGCTATGAGACCTTCAGAGCCGACAGAGGTGAAACTAGACAAGATGGTGCAGCAGTTTATGTAAAGCAGCAAGTTAGAAGGAACTCAGGCGAAGAAAATGAAACCATGGAAAATGCCAATGAATAGCCGTAAGCGTACTAGCTATACTCGTATATACAATAAGCGCAGTGACGCACAGGTCACTTGAGACTACGGTGGAAGAATTCAATAACTAACAAATGACGAGCTACCGAGAAATACAGACATACGTGAACTAACCATAATTTGACCAGCTGACTTCAGTCTTAATTTGCATCGAGTGAAGAGAAAAAAAGAGAAGAGGAGAAAGAAGCAGATTATTGGTGCACTTATGAATCTCGAAAAACATCAGACAGTATATTAGCAGATGAAAGAGAACTGTTGAAACAATTAACATATTTCATGCGGGACGTTCAACCTAGGTCAAGTCATCCACAGACGAGCAAGAAACAATAACACATTCGACCTCCTTTATTCTTTTCTTAACAAATGATGCCACAAACTCTGAAGTTATCAAAACAAACATCTCAGATCAGGGAAATGACTCAAGAATTGCGTAAGAGAAATAGCTCAAGACAAACAGAACGACGTTGTAGGGGTCGAGAACAAGTGAATCGTGTAGCCTGTCGAAGCTCTAATCGAATGGAACAGGGTTAGCATTTCTGATGGTAGGTACAAAGTGGATTTGAGGTCCTGAACACGGCAGTAATTTAGAAAGCTAAAACGACGTTGTTTCACAAGGGAATGCGAAAAATGATTAGATCATTAATGCCGTACAAACAAGAGAAAGATACTATGAGGTAGAAAAGAACAGATGAATGAAAGAGGAGAGGCGAAGAATATGAAAAGAAATGCAATAAACAAAAATATGGTGGAATGAATTAATGAGTAACTCTGACATGGACATTATGGAGTCACGTAAAGATGAACAGAGACGAAATGAAGAGAAAGTAATACAAACCATGGAATTGATTCCCGAAGTCTTATGTGCATATATGAATACAACGGAGACAAAAAAGAATGGAAAAGTGGGCCTTTTAAAGCCGAGACAGTAATGAATTCGACGCTAAGAATGTCATCCTACTGTATTCTTCCATAAACCACTGTATCATACAACAACCTATTGTATGTCATTACTTCCTCTACCGTATCTTTATCACATGAAGTATTTTTTTTTTTCATCTCACATCCTGCCATATGATACTACAGTCTATTGCATAATACCGGAACCTGCTGTCTCTCAATGCAGTTCCTTGCATTCTGTTACAGCGAATTGTATCATAATGCAGCTCACTGTATCATACGCCAGCTACTGTATTATACTGTATTACTGTTTTACTTGTTTGTTCAGCACAAAATGGAAGAGAGATAAACATGATGAGCAACCATTCTCTTCTAGATAATACGACAAAAATGAGGCATAACTGAAGCAAGTGATCAGATGAAAGGGAACTCGGGACCTGATTGCGGGGGAATCCCAGCTATTTTCCTCAATAAAACAAAGAGAACAATGCCTCTGATCCAGTACTGCAGACATATACAGAAGAGGCGTACAGAACATCTGTCCATAGAGCTGCTAGGCTAATACCAACGCAATACAAGACAAATATCTTAAGTTTACTTGAAATCAGTCTACGATGGACTGATAAAGAAAACACATTCTTAAACGTATGATTTGCAATAATTTCATACGCGATGGCAAGCACGGATTTATTATATAAAGTTGAAGTACACACATGCAACTATCTGTTCACTACGGTGACACGTGAAACTCACCCGCAGGGAAAGAGACGCTTGTTGTTCTACACTTTGCTAAAGCATATGGTAAAGCAAACTATAGGGTTTTATCAGGGAAATAAAAAGGCGAGACAAAATACTAGAAGACACAGGGAATATGGATTAAGGAATTCTTAAGCAATGTCATACGGAACCATACTTGCAGAAGAAGTGCTATTCGTAATAACGATTGCAGACCAAAAGAGGGAGGTGCGCAATTGACACGAGAGCGAGTAAAAAGCCGAGATCAGATGAATACATTAGAAAAACTGAAAGGAAAAGACTGAAACACTGGGCTGAGGAGAACCTGATGGAATCTGATGCATAGAAAACCGAGCAAATCGGAGAACTATCAAGCGAAATATCAACGGCTTCCTGCAAAAGCCTTACAGGGAAAAATGAATAGAAAGTGAAGAAGACATCAGAGATCTAAGAGATCCTACTGTAAGCAAGAAACCTGTTGGCAAATACCTTCAAGTCAGGTAATGAATGGTATAATAATGAGAACTTTCACAACGAGAAACAAACCGTTAATGATTAAAACTCTTTTCTGTAAACATAGGAAGCAAAATTGCACGCTACTGTGTTGGATGGTCACTAGTCTAACTAGTGGATACAAACGAGAGAGAATTCAGAAACACTTTACAAGCAATACATGCTGGCTGGAACATTTCAACTATCATGAGAGATTGAAAGAACTTTGTTTTCACACCTAGAAGAAGAAGAAGGAAAAGGAAACCGATGATATGATTATATAAAGCAGCAAACTTAAGGCATCAAGAACAACCTACTGTATCATACCACAACCTATTGTATCACACCACAAAATAATATAGCATACCACAACTTACTGTATCTCAGTTTAAAGTGTCATACCACAACCTATTTTATCATAATACAATACAATGTCATCCTTAAACCTACTGTATGATACTAAGAGAGAATTAAGATTTCCTTGTTAGGTATCAAATTTTTGAAAGAGCTTAATGGACACAAGATGATACAAAAATATTACTGGAACCTCAAGAACCGTAAATGTTCCTGTCTCTAACCTTCTGTAGCCCTTCATTCCCAAACAACGTCCACTTAATACCGGCTTCACACCCTTAGGACTAACACGGACAGTCTATGAACACTCTTCCTAAATGGGCACATAAATCATTTTAGTCTGCTGGTAACTGATTTCCTTACCAGTCGACCTTGGCTTCATGAAGAGGTCTGGTTTGACAGAACCAGAGTCTGATTTCGTAATAGATGCCAAAAGATGTTAGAGGAGAATGAAAGTTTCAAAGGCCTTCATTGAGGAAATATCGCAGTATTGAGCTTCGATGATCCTGTGTCAGATCACTGGCGTTTGAAACCTGCTTTAGATCAGTGACAAAATCTTATCGTTTGTCTCACTGGCAAAATCCCTCCGTTTATCTCTGGAGAAAAGAAAAAAATACCCCACTATGTCTTACTTACAAAATCTCACTGCTTGCTTCTGTGACAAGTAATTGTTACAGTATTGCGCAACGCACCAGTGATGTTGGCAACTGCACAACACGCAACACTACATTGTGTTGTCATCACTCGTGCAGTTGTTCCCATAAAAGAAAAAAAATCACTAATATAGCGACAACTTTACTACGAGCAGGTGCTTGTAAGGAATCCTCCACCCGACGAAGGTTGTCTGGACGAAATAGCAACAATTCTTCGATAGTCTTCGGCCGATATTCGGATCCTGGAAGGCTAGGGGCTCCACGAGACACCGAAATCTAAAAACAAATCTGCCAGGACCCAACTGTGCCATGAGGGTTACAATACTAAACCAGGAGACCCGGCGAATATCTGAAAGACAGAAAGAACACCTCCAACAAGTGGCAGAAAGCCTCGAGAACAAGAAAACACACGACGACCTGTACTGTGCAAGGAGACCAAATGGAAAAGGAGAGAACCCGGTAGGAGACCAGATGATCAGACAGGTGGACCCGACAGAAGATGAATACAATCATTAAAGACGTAAGAAGACCCGAGCGAAAATACTGTGTACCGATCTGTGTCGAGAAGATGCAGCGGACAGTGAGATAAACCGATGGGAGGCGAGAAAACTCTCTGGAAAGTGAATAAAAGAGGAGATGAAGGAATCCGACGGGAGGAGAGGAGAACCGATAAGTGATGGGAAGAACTCGCAGCTGACTAGAAAGAGACGAAGTGGAGGATCCGATGGAAAGCCAGGTAGGATAAGAGGAGACGAGAGACATGGTATTAGAAAGTGAGGGCAGCCAACAGTAGATTAGAGGGCAGGCAGGAGGTGAATGCATTTAGAATCCGAAAAAAAAAAATGAATGGAACCCAAAACGAGCAAAGGCTAAGAGAGAAAGTGTGGCGAGGGTGAACACTGAAGGGACGTAATGCAAGAGGAGAGAATCGACCTGACGGATGGATGACATGACAACGACTCGACACCGAAAGCAAACCGACCCATCGGCAGGAAGCGGAAGGACCCGACCGAACGTGAGACGATCCGACAAGGTGGCCAGGCTGCTGCTGCACTGCAGGAATGGCAGGAGGATTTAGCCCGAGCCTCCGGGCGAAACCCAAGAACGAAATCCAGACGTGACGTCTTAATCCCCCGGACACGGAGGATGACACTGTCTTGCCTCGTTATTCTTCCTCGGCACAGACGATATTTGTCTTTATGATCGTCAGTACAGAACGAAGATTACTGACGGCAGTCAGACGTCGCTCTGATAATCTCCCCTTTATGCTACGTAAGCAAGAGCCTATTTGTGCGTCTTTCCGACATACATTTCTTGTACGGTACTAAAACGCCCGAGTCCGTTTAACGTGTTTTCATAGTTTATTTGTATTGGATTTCCATCGCCTTAAGGACAACTAGCGGCATCGCTGGTAAATACGCTCTCACATGCATACGGTTCCACGGAGATGGTCGTTTCTTTCGTGTAAAGTTGAGGCGAGTTGTGGAGTAAGCAAGTAAGTAAGAAAACAAGCATTTGAGAGAAGGCAGATGTACATGAGAAACTAGGGAGTGTGTACGGTGCTCGTAAACAGGTGGGTCCTCCTCTCAAGTGTAGGACAAAGTGTGGTTTTAAGTCCATCTGACCCCCTGGCCCTGCACTCGCTAATTCCACTTAGTCTTGTCCTCCAGTGCGCTGCCCACAAGCGACCGCAGTTCCTAACTAACAACTTTCAACCAGAAATCCTCGATCTCTGTCCACGCCCGTGTTTCATCTCTCTTCGCTAGAACACCCAGCTCTTTTTTAGAAGCAGAATTCATGCATATCTTTCACTGAAAATCTGACGCTACGACATCTTCACATGTGTGAGGCCGGCTTGTGCACTGTACACTGTTATCTCTATCTCCCCCTCACGTAAACCGTTGCTTTCACAGTGGTGATTACAGCTGATTTAATACATGGACTGTTGCCCCTGGCAAAGAAGTATGAACATTTACAAAATCTTAAGATACAATTCATGCTAAAGTTTTTCTTTTCCAGGTACAGACTTGCGCTCTTGAAAACTAATAGACCTTTCACTTTGCCATCTATCACTTGAGATAGACTCTCTATCACTTGAAATTGACGCTATCTACCACCTAAGATAAACTATCTATAACTTGGATATAGACACTACCACTTGATATAAACCCTATCATTTGAGATAGACACTATTACTTGAGGTAGACTATCACTTGAAATAAACTATGTCACTTGTGAGACTGCTTATCACTTGAGATGGACTAACTATCACTTGAGATAAACGCTATCTATCGCTCAAGATGAAGATAATGGAATGCCGAGATCCTTTCCTGAAAATCGATAACAGGACAGAAATGTGTGTGTTTGTGTGTGAGTACATCCTTATAATTACTTATCTGTACAATATGGGAAAGGAGTTTTACACTCGCGGTTCCTCATCACTTGAAATTTCTTTACGTGTGCGTGTGTGTGTGTGTGTATGACCAGCACCCCGCCCACCACATACTCCCGCAGCCACAAACACTCATGGTACCGACTTGATGACGTCCTTAACACCCGCGCTGACATTAATCACGACACATTTACACTTGAGAAGCGGTGCTGGGAGAGTGTCCGCTGGTTTATGAGGCCAGTGGGGGTCGCTGGGTGGAGGGGGGGGGGGGGGATGGCGGTGGAGGGGGTGAGGGGGCTGAGGGGGGGGGGGGTTGATGAGGGGGGGGAGAGGATCTGGTTAGCGCGGGGGAGTGAGAGGATATCCGGGTGATATCCTCTACCCCTCAGCCCAGCTACACCTTGCGCAAGCCCTCTGAAGAAGACGTCACACCAGTGATCTGCTACAGCACTTGGGTACGTCCTGGTGGGCTCCCGCGGAAGGGTGTGTGCCGGCTGTCACCCTGCAGGCTCCGGCATCATCCCACCCCCCCACTTTCGAAGGGGCTCTGGCGCCAAGTCCCTCATACGGGGATTAATGATATTTACCGAGGCGCTTCGTGAGTAGATGGACAACATCGTCAGTACAGACGCATCACTCACACTCCGGATTTCACAGCTAGGATCAGAGAGTCGATCTTCGGGATATGGGGAAGGATTCTGATCGGACAGACATACTACATATCTGGGATACAGAGGCTTGAACACCAGTGAGATGGGACACTAGTGGCTGCTCCGGGGAGTGTGTTGTGACCAGGGTACTTGAGGGGGAGCTCTTGGTCAGTCTTACACAAAGGAGATCCACAGACTAAACACCTGACATCTCCTGTATCACTGTACAACGGAATGTTCACCCTCGACGATTAAAGGGAAGTGTATGGGAAAACCCAGTGTTTTGTCTTTGCTGTTTTGGTTCAGTGGGACAGAGTTTTAGAAACAGATCTTTATATCTCTTGGCGATGTTTATCCTCTGACCTCCATGTTCTGTTGGTTCAACTTTATTTCTCGAACGGTATTTCCACTGAGCATTTTACCGACATTTCTGCTGTCGCGGGAGGTAACAACCTGACGGGGCCATCACCCGACAGAGAGAGACCGGTTGGCTGCCCTCGGGTCCTACATGTCTGGTCCTCGCAGTGTCCGTCACCAGCAGGCCTCACAAGGATGACGAAGGTAGTTGATGAGCACAGCCGCGAGTGTCAATGGATGCGTGAGAAGCAAGGACGGCTGTGGGCGTGGCGCCACGGCTGGTCGTCACGGCCAGCAAAACATCATTAAGGTGGCGCTCGCCTCCCGACCCCCGCCGCAATGCCCCTTTTTTATGGAGCGCCTACGCAAATGCATTACCCCTGGGCGGCCTGACGGGGCGAGGGCCGTTGCTTGTCTTAGCTCTTCTTCTTCTTCTTCTTCTACTACTTCTTCACCCTCCCTCTTTCTCTCTCTATCTCTCTACCTCTCGTGTGCGAGCCTACTCTTGTACAACTACATATCTACCACAGTGAGACTATTAGATCAAGTACTCCTTGGTAGAGCCAACGACTTTACCATCTCTTACTTATTCCTCGATACTCTCTCTCTCTCTCTCTCTCTCTCTCTCTTTCACACCACCTTCAGACATTCTCCCCCCCCACAACCCTCCCTCCCTCAGTAGAGTGGCGTCTGCCGCCGGCCTTACGACTGGGTCCCTCCCGTCTCACCGAGGCCAACTACCCAAGTCAACCTCCCTCATCCTGGCGATACAAGAAAAACAAGTCACTGCCACACCTCCTCCTCCTTCTCCTCCTCCGAGCGGCAGTGTTCCGTACCCTCCGCCGAGAGATCCTGCACGTGTCACCGTACGTTTGGGCCATGGCGCACAACGGGAGGGGTAGAAATAAAACAGATGAGAAGCAGTTGTCTAAAGATACGACCGACGTTGAGTGAGAGGTTGGCATAGATGACTTGTCTACCCTTCTTGGAGGATGACTTCACGTGGGCGTAGCCTTAATTATCAATGGGCCGATCGTCCTCGTTGGAGGGTTAATCTCTTGGCGATGTGGTCATGGAAATCCCCATCTGAGGATGCTGATCTAACCCCTTTAGGATTGTCGAATCAGACCCGTGGAGGAGGGTCACTGGATGGAAACCTGACGAAGCCGATGAACTATTGGTGGGAAGAAGGAATTCCTGGGACTGTGATTTACGCCAGCGTCCCCAGGAGATTATGCAAGCATTCCTAGGGTATTATGCAAGCACCCCCAGGGGATTGCACCAGCGTCTCCGAGGGATTATGTAAGCATTCCTGGGGATTATGCAATCACCCCCCAGGGGACTGCACCAGCGTCCCCAAGGGATTAAGCAAGCATTCCCAGGGGATCACGCAAGCACCCCCAGGGGATTGCACTAACGTCCCTAGGGAATTACACTAGCGTCTCCAGAGATTATGGAAGCATCCCAAGAGGATTAAACCAGTGTCCCCAGGGGATTATACCAACGCCCCCAGGGGATTAAAACAACGTCCCCAAGGGATTATACCAACGTCCCCAGGGATTACCCCTGCGTCCTCAGGAGGATTATACCAGCGTCCTCAAGGGATTACACCAGCGTCCCCAGGGGATTATACCAGCGTCCCCAGGAGATTACACCAGCGTCCCCAGGGGATTACACCAGCGTCCCCACGGGATTACACCAGCGTCCCCACGGGATTACACCAGCGTCTCCAGGGATTATACCAGCGTCCCAAGGAGATTACACCAGCGTCCCAAGGAGATTACACCAGCGTCCTCAGGGAATTAAACCAACGTCCCCAGGGATTACACCAGCGTCCCCAGGGGATTACACCAGCGTCCCCAGGGGATTATACCAACGTCCCCAAGGGATTACACCAGCGTCCCCAAAGGAATACCAGTGTCCCAAAGGGATTACACCAACGTCCCAAGGGGATTACACCAACGTCTTTGGGGGATTATACCAGAGTCCCCAGGAGATTACACCAGCGTCCCCAAAGGATTATACCAGCGTCACCAGGGGATTACACCAGCATCCCAGGGGATTACACCAACGTCCCCAGGGGATTACACCAACGTCCCTAAAGGATTATACCAGCGTCCCCAGGAGATTACTCCAACGTCCCCAGGGGATTACACCAGCGTCCCCAGGGGATTATACCAGCATCCCCAGAGGATTACACCGCTTATCCAAGGGGTTACACCAGCGTCCTTAAGGTTAGATTAGGGTCCACATGGAGGATAAATCAGAGTTATTAAGAGAGTAAGTCAGTCTCCACAATATGTTTAGCCAACGCGTACAAGGCTTAGATTACTGTCCATAGGGAGATTCAGCCAGCGTCCTTATGGGGTCCCCAGTGGGCTTAATCAGCGTCCTTGAGGAGTTTGTCTGTATCCTCAGTGGCCCAGCGGCCGGCGGGCTGGCCAACCCAGGACACCTCGTCACGACCAATTGGCCGGGGGAATTGTGCATGTAAACAACACGTCCACTTTTAACTCAAGAGTTCCTGATTCCCTGCCATGAGTGACGTCCCTGCCGACGCCCTTGTGAGAGAGAGACGACCACTTCTTCCTCCTCCTCTTCCTCCTCCTCCTCCTCCTGGTATTCGTGGCACTCCACGACCATCTCTTCCTGACACCGTCACTGGCACTTGGCACTCTCTTAGCTCACCCTATAATACCTGCTGTGACTATGTGTGGCATGCGACTGGCCGTGTCTCCAAGACTGAAATGGGGCCAAGTCTAATGGTCAACTTTTCCTGCGCCTTCCTAAGACCCCCGTAAGTACCTTTCCTGCCATAGTCAAGGGTGCTACCCTCCAAGTCTACGGCCTTACTAAGGCGCCATATACAGTAATGTAAACACCCTCCCCTGGCACCGTCCGTCCGGTATCACAGCTGTGGTTTATTTGGCACTTGTGTGACACTCCCTCCCTCCCTCTCTCTCTCTCTCTCTCCGCAGCTGTTTATGTCTCCTTTTACCAATGGTCTTCCAAGGTCCCTGACGGCGCGCCGTTCCCGCATCATGTTTACCCCAGTAACACCCAACTCGACGACGAACCACGCCAGACCCCCAGTCTCCTCCCTCCTCGCCCACCTTCGAGGCTACCTCCTCCTCCTCCTCCTCCACCTGCAGACTCACCGAGCGAGGGTCCTGTAACTAATGTGCCAAAAGGTCCCCAACACCGCACCGTGAGGGATCATCCTGCCTGCTACTCGTAGCCTCAATTACCACACCAGATGTGGCCTACATGGCTCGTAAACATCTTTCGTCCCAGTTACATCTCAGGTGAAGAAACACTGTAGCATGCATCCAAGAGTCCTAATGACCTGCGATTAGACTAATACCGTGCAACTGGTGTGTGAATGGGTGGAACTAATGAGGTGACTTGAGGAGAGTCGAGTCAAACGGCGGGCGTCGTTGACGAGGAATCAGTCATCATTTGTCGTGTTGATCCGTTTCCCAACCTTGTGTGTGTGTGTAGAGAGAGAGAGAGGAGGGAGGAGTGCACCTACGACAAGATTCTTCCCGAGGCAGAGCAAGCTCTCAGCTCACACCCCATGTTTTGCCTGTATTGTGCTTTTTCCATCTGCCGCTACGCCTGTGATCACAATTTGTTGATCGGCTTCGTTACTTAACCATCCGCCTACTTTTGAAGGTTTCGATGCTTCCTTCAAAGGCGATGATTATCTGACTTGGTGAAACAGTGAATAGCTTTCCGTCTTTCTTGCAGGTACATTCGTTTTTCTGTAATCTACTGCACCTTTTGGATATATTCCCGTGAATATTTCCAGATCAAATCACTCTGTTTCTTCCTACACGAGAGAAGTTTTTGATTCCAGTTACATGTCGTTTCAATTTTTCTCCTTATTTTCTGCCATGTATACATTATCATAAATCTTTCTCTTGTTCTTTCAAAACTAAACAGTTATGATGCTTTTAGCAGTCCATATAACCTCGAAGGTTTCTTCCTCTTAGTCATACTTACCAACGCTTTCTGAATTCTTTCTACTATATCTAAGTCAGCATTTATATTCAGTGATGACACAGTAAAGTACTTAATTTCGTCTTGTGTGTCAACTGATGATTCTTTTAAACTTTATCTCATACTGAAGGTTCCCATTATCATACCACTCCTTATTTGACTGGACAGTACCATCTTCTCAATATGCTCAATAGAGTCTAATTGTCTCGTTTATACCGACTCCTACACCTATAACGTTTTCTATGTTGGTCCTTCAAAGGGTATCTCACTTATGTATTCAGTCTTTCCATAATTCATTTCTTCAAATTCATCATCAGTAAAGTTCCATCACAGTTCTCTTCTGCCCCCTTTATACATCAGAGCCAAGTCTCTTCGCGTGTTCCGTTCGTCGTCCTGCGATTCTATCGCTGCCACTGACTCTGGTGTCGTCTGGAAAGCATCTCGCTCTAATTTCTTTGACTTCATTCTGTGTCAGAGAGAGAGGGGGGGGGGAGGGGGGGACTACCTTCCAAGGAAAGCAACTCCACATATATCCTTTACCACCCAACTTTCACATCTACAGTGCCATCTCCGACCACCAACAGGTAAGATATTTACATCTAGTCTCATTATGCACTCAAACAGTCGTATTACTCATGTAACAGGTCGTCTAGAGGGAAAAAGAAATACACAGGTATACCCAAACCTTCGTCTCTTTAACTAATCCAGCACTTCGACTTAGTTGCGTATGAATGTTTTCTCAGAGTATGAATTTTTTGGGAGCGTAAGAATGCTTTAGGAGCGTATGAATATTCTGGGAGCGTATGTATGTCGTATGTGTATCAGTATTTTTTGGGAGCATATGAATGTTTTGGGAGCGTATGAACGTGGTACGCGTAAGAATGTTTTGGGAGTATATGACTGTAGAGTAATGCGATACTCCGGAATAAAAACAGATGTGTATGTTACAATGTGTTACAGGCCGCTGTTACACCCTGGTGTCCGCAACGTTACAGCTGAGTCAACAACCCTTTGGTCACTCTGTCACCCGTCCCGTCCCGTACCCTGATTGGCTGCCTCTACTGGGTCAATATTTTTACCAGAATAGAATCACAAAGTCACTTTCATTACCTCCCGATCTCTTACAGACAAGGGATCGTGAGTAGACACGAGAGAAAATATATTTCTATATGAAAATTTAAGATAGTAAATATTCCTCGTGTTTATAACCTCGAAGCTTATTCGAGTCTAGAAAAAATATATATATATTCTCCCTTCTACTAGTGTCGAGGGAGAGGGGTGTCAAGTGGTGCCACTGCGCTCAGGGAGCAGTTAAGGGGAATTGTATGATTCTAGGGGAGGGTAGGGAGGGAGGGAGGGGTCCATAGTAGGGTGAAGGCTGCAAGGGAGAGGGAGGAACAGGGTTACGTAACGTTGAGGAACAGCAACGGGGAGGCTCAGCCAACAGGGAGGGAGAAAAAGGAACGGTTAGCAGGGAGAGACAGCCAGCAGGCAGGGCAGACTGGAGGGTCAGAAGGGAGGACCAACTGGGTGGGTCACACCAGGGAAGACCATCATTAAGGGTCAGCGGGAGTGACCAGCAGAGCAGGCCAGTTAAGAGAACCAAAAGGGATTGTCAACAGGGAGGCTCAGCAGAGAGGGGGTCTGCAGGGAGGGTCAGCAGGAAGAGGCCAGCCAGCAGGGAGGTCCAGCAGGGAGGGCCAGCAGGGAGGGCCAGCAGGGAGAGGCCAGCCAGGAGGGAGGTCCAACAAGGAGGTCCAATGGGGAGGGTTAGCAGGGAGGGCCAGCAGGGAGAGGCCAGCCAGCAGGGAGGTCCATCAGGGAGGTCCAACAGGGAGGGTTAGCAGGGAGGGCCAGCAGGGAGAGGCCAGCAGGAAGAGGCCAGCAGTATGGAGGGCCAGCAGGGAGGGCCAGCCAGCAGGGAGGCCTAGCCAGCAGGGAGGTTTAGCCAGCAGCGGGGAGGATGGGCATGCTCGAGGTGACCAGTGGGAGACAACTGCTGTGGACGGAAGCGTGTGGGCCGGACCTGCTAGGGCGATTACGGCCACTCGACCCCCAGCTGCCCTCTCCCCTCCCCCCAACCCCCATGGTCACCGTGAACCTCCCCACACCCTCCCCTCCCATGGTCACTGTTTACCCCCCCCCCCTCCCACCTCTCCCACTCTGACTTCCTGACCTCAGCACCCCCTCACCCCCTCCTGTCCTGCTGACCCTTATTACCGCCTGCCTTGCTGACCTCAGCCCCCTTCCTCCCTCCTGTCCTGCTGGCCCCAGATCCCCTGCTGCTCCTCTGCTTACCCTCACTACAGCCTTCCTGACTGGCCTCAGCCGCCCTCCAGGTTTCGAAACAAAAGCTTTTGTTTCACGAATTCTGCAGTCATGATACCCTGGGCTCCCAGACTCCTTCCGATGCTATATATACTTAGTCTTTCGAAAAGCCTTCGAGAAAATACCACATAAAAGACTTCCAAGTCAAATGAATGCTCGCCGTAGAGGGCATCAACTTTGAGTACTGGATGGTGGACTGGTTCACAGATACGAGAGAACGAGTACCATCAAATGGGAGGGCATCCATCTGGCTTCGCATAACGAACGGGGTACCACAAGGCTCACTCCTGGGGCCCAGATTCTTCATCATCAACACAGAGGTGGCCATACGGGTGTTGGAACCCTGGGCTGAAGATTTTGGTCCCCTCAAGACTTAATTTTGATAATGAATAAGAAAATCAAACGTTTTCGGTTTTTCAACTTCGCTTTGCTCTGTCCATGAACCTGCAGGGAAAGTATGTTAACCCAGCACTGATGATACTGATGATAGAAATTCATTCAAATAATACAAATATAAAAATTTCAGGCGCTCCATCCCCCCCCCCCCCACCAACCCTTGAGGTTTCGGGCCCCCAGGCGGTTGCCCGATTTGCCCTCGCCTAAGGCCACCACCAGCAGTAGAATTTCGAAATCTGCTGACGACACGAAATTAAGAAACGCACCCCAGTTTAAGGAAGACTGCCGAATGACTCACAGCATTTCAGACGAACATGGCAAATGGAGCTCAATATAGACTTATGCAATGTAATGCACGTTAGAGCTAAATAGATTACGAGCAGATCATGAATACAAATTGCTCTGGTCATTATGAAAGCAAAACAAGGAAGCGACCTTAAATTGATTATCAGTAATGACCTAAAATGCAAAATCACTGCGTATCTGAATACAGTAGAGCTATATTTCGTAACAGAAATATAAACTATAAAATGAAGGATATAGTACTTTATATAACACCCTAGTTAGATCTAATATTGAATCTGTTGTTCAGTCTTGCTTATCAAACGTGATCAACGATGAAGAGAAAGTTGAACGAATTCAGAGATGAGCAACACAGCTAATTCCATCACTTAGCAATAAGCCTTAAAGATAAAGACTCGCTAAAATTATCTCCTCTCTAAGGAAGCGTAGACTCAGAGGTGATCTAACAGAATTCTTGGAAAATACTAAATAATTTCATAACATGAAAATTTCTTCACGAGAGAGCGAGATGCAATGACCAGAAATAACGGTATGAAATTAAAAGGAAAGAGAGGGAAATGCAACGTGGGGCAAAGGTTTTGTCGGCTGTAGAGCAGCAGAATATTGCAGGAAACTACCACCAGATGTCGTACATGCAGAAACGCTTCCATCAAATCAAAGTTTTACAAATACTTCAGTGTTATCAGTAAATGGTCCTGATTAAAGAAGACTCATTGCTGGTTCTGCTTCCATTTTTTCGTTTCAAAGTCCATCACCAGTAAAGCAGTTTCTGTTTACAGCAAGGAACTTTTACCTTTCAACACTTTCCTATAAAATGTCCATGTCAGTATACTTCCCCCAAAGTACGTGGCGTTTTTGTTTCTATTTTTTCTCCCTGTCGGCAGTTGAGCCGGAGGGAGAGGTGGTTGGGGAGGTGCCTTCTGCCATGAATGTAGATAAACGTTGTCATGAACCATAAGGTTACCTTGAACGAAAGCTGCTAAAGTAACCATAGTGGTGTCGCCCCAAGTGCTAAGTCTCGGGGAGCCGTAATACCATACATCAGCAGTCTAGTATTGCACTATACACGCTCCCGGGTTCCAACCCTAAAGATTCCGCTTCTATTCCCTGTATACTTCGAACCGACTTATCTTAACTCTCCTTGCAGTCCTGACTACTTCTTAAAGTAGGTCCAGATCGGACTATATCTATTTTTCGAATCACTTAAGCTACTTGAACGAATATAAACATTTTTTCTTCCCTTTATGAGTCACGTTTAAGTATATGTTGCAGGAGTATGGCACAGGGTACATGTGACACCAGAGGCATCTGGCAACACCATCATCCTCACCCTGGCGCCCAGTGTGACACCAGAGGCATCTGGCATCACCATCATCCTCACCCTGGCGCCCAGTGTGACACCGGAGGCATCTGGCAACACCATCATCCTCACCCTGGCGCCTGGTGTGACACCAGAGTCATCTGGCAACACCATCATCCTCACCCTGGCGCCCAGTGTGACACCAGAGGCAGGGTATATTAGAACCAGCAGAAAACAGGCCATAGATACGTGGGAACCAGCAGGGAGTGGGCCACGGGTACGTAAAGAATCAGCAGGGAGCAGACCACGGATATGTAGGTAACAGCAGGAAGCAAGCAGGCCATAGATACGTGGGAACCAGCAGGGAACGGGCTACAAGGATGTGGGATCCAGCAGGGAGCAGTCCACAGGTACGTGGTCAAGTGCACTTGTTGCTCGCGGCGGAGCGTCAGGGTCGCTGCTAACACAACATGGCTGTACGACACCCTGAAGCCCACGACGCCCACGCAAGTAATGTATATTTCTCTGGCGGTTCATTTCAAACGTATGAGGGCTGCAGCTGGCGTATATACACACACGCCATTACTGCAACCTTGGCTATGTACGTCTTTCGTTCCCAGAAGTGGCGATAGTAAACTGTGTATCTTGCCGACGTTACACACGACCGGGAACAATACGGTTAGGGGGGAACTTAGGGGGGAACATGTGACAAAGCTTCCATTCGCCAGGGTTGTTGGTCAAGGCGAGGTTCGAGTTTCGCCCATGAGGACGATGGGCTGAGGCAGAGGGTTCAAACAGAAATAGAAAAGAGGTAGAGAGGAGAGCAAACATGAGGCGGTCTAACTTGTTAAACTATATGTTGTCAGATATATGATGTCAAGTGCTACAGGCTGCGGGGCCTCACACTGATGGATGGCTGACGCAGACGAAGGAAATCCTGCAGAATCTTTTATATTTCTTTCCTTTATCTCAACCCTGAACAAAACGAAGCATGACACAGCACAGTCAAACAAGAACTGAACACGAGTCTGTACGTCTGTGTCATACCAGGCACGCCAAGTCGATCACAGACATGCACAAAACCAAAGATTTGTACATTCCAGTAGAACCAGACATTTACAGAATCACGGATCTATATACAGACTAAGGTTAGATACGCACCGATTCGGATCTGGGAACGCAAATACAGACAGACATGTACAGACCCTCGACCAAAGCCGCCACTCATGGACAAGGCCACTAATCACTATTCAAGCTAAATCTAGTTACACGGAGAACCAATTATCTGAACATAGACTAAAAACAGACATGAAGAGAACCAAGGAAAGGATGAAGGTTTGGTTCGTTCGCGCGTCCTGCTGTTAAGTAGGTTCCACGTTCCCTGTTCCTCATGTGTCTCGCGACCCTCGCGTACATATAGGACAGATCGAGCCCGATAAATCTGGTCAGACTATTGACCGGATTTGGTACGCTTGTGCCGGATGATTCAAATCAAACCCTTTATGCAGAATCGGACGACAGGAACGTTCTGCCAGATGCTGAACTACAAACTGCACGTGTGTACACCAAGAAACAAGGATGTGTCAGTAGGAAAGTTAGTGAAGGCAAGAAGAACAGGGTATCGGTAAAGGGCGCTGGTGACATTTAGCAAATCTAGTCAGATCACCAAGTGACCGCATTCATCGGGTGATACCTCTTGTCTATTTGGATATCGGGAGGGAAGCAATGTAGTTCCACACAGCACCTGCTGTTGCTAAAGACTTGCAGGTCAGCCATCTTCAGGAAAAGTTTCTTAAATTGGTCCATTCACCATTATTCTCAAGGAATACGTCACATTAAAGCCATCGGTCAATCGCACTGACTGTTCTCTATAAAGGCTTAAGTTATTTGTGAACAGCGATCCTCACACGAGTGCCCTCAGGTAAAGTAACTCAGGGAAAGGCGGTCTCCTTAGACGCCAAGTTTACGTCAGTTCCTTTCGATGGAAATTCAAAAGCCAGTCAAAACAATGAAGTAAATTACTAAGTCCAATATCATCCAGTTCCCTTGGGCTGTGCTCTAAACTTTCGTATCCAAGCGTTCCAAACGGAGACCACTGCAGGCCACCACAGGGGGGAAAAAATAAAAGGATGTGTTCTTCGTAAAGTTTTTGTCTGCCTAAGTTCCTCCTCCAGCCGATGAACACAGAAGCCAGTGACGTAAAGACCTCATCATCATCTCCGCCTCCACGCGGGAGGAAGCCCGAGAAGAATGCGGCAAATCGACAGGTCCTTGGAGCGACTAACGAAATCGCTGGTCTTCGAATGGCTTTGTTGTCAGTGGTGGCCAAGTCGTCACTCTCAACTGCGTTAGCGATCATCAGTAAAGCAAGATGCTCGCTGCCTTTTTGTAATGATTGGGAAATGGGGGCAAAGGACCGAAGAGCCGGTGGTAAGATCATCAGCGACGACATTCACTGGCACCGCAGAGCACAGCGCGCCACCGTTGTTGTTCTAGTGCGGCGATGGTCTCACTGCATTTGCATAAAGCGCAGGCCATCATCTTTGATTTGTGTCTGATGGACACTCAGATGTTTGCGGCGTGTGTCCATGTAGGGCAGCGGTGACCTACATCTGGCCGGTCGTCATCACCAGTACAGATCTTCAAGACCAGCGAGGCACCGGCTGACCCCACAAGACTCCTCGGATCTGGTGATTAATGTGCGGATGAATCCAGGACAAAGCGAAACCTTGATACATTACTCATTCCATAATGAAACCGGAGCAAGAAAACACGAGACTCTCTATTATCTTTGATGTAGCGCGAACGTCCTACTGGTATATATATACATATATCTAAACTAGGGCTTCTCGTTCAGGAAACTTTCTGGTAAAAATGCGATAAGAGCAAGCGCATGTATAAGTTTCTGGGTGAGGTGACGATGCCATCGCTCTCTCTTCATAGTGAGAGTGACGGAGGTGACCTCATAAAGTGTCATAGTCAAGATATAGGAATGTCCGACAGAAGGACACACCGCCTCGTCCACACTTGGAGGGCCGTGAGGGGAGCCGGGGGCTGCCATCAGATAACCTCACAAGTCAACTATTCGAGCCAGACGCGACACCAATACTAAGCCCACAAAGATCTCTGGCGACATCTCTTGGTCTGATTTCTGTAGCTTGGGAATTTGTTGATTGTCGCGACAGCTACACAACTGAAGCGGTGTCTAGCAAAAGGGAAAGCATTGCATCATCCTCTTAATGAATTGTAGGTTAGAAGAACTCGTATACAAGCGGCCATCACTGGGTCCGTACCGAGGCAGTAACACCAGAGGCAGAGGCGACCTCGACTGCCCTACTTCACAATCTAGACCACCTGCTGCCCCTCCAGAAACACACTTCTTCAGAGCACAGCTCCTCTACAGATAACCCCCATGAAGGACAACCTCTATGTTCATAACCTGAACAGAGACCGTGGCTGATTTACACGTTCTTTCATAGCCCCCTGGATCATTCAAGAGCATAAATTTTGACCTTTGAATGGAATGAACCGAAAGCTGGGGGACCTGGTTTCTCAGCGATAGTGACGAGGGCTGCTTATTACACATCGAAGTCTTCTGACTTCGTGGAGTTTCGTCTCGTATCTTGGTCGTAAGATCGGAGGTGGCCTATTTCCTCAACTGAAATCTATAACCATAATGATTCTGTTGCTGACGTGATGTAATCATGACTTCCCTTCACATAAAAAGGGTAAATGCAATATAAAAGAACTTTTACATGGCAGTTCTCCATTTGTCCTAAGGATGCGCCCGAGTGACTTAGAAAGGACAGGTTAACAGGAGACCTGATGGTCCAGACAACGTTATCTGCGCGGTCATAATCTTATCTGTAGCAGAAATAGGGTGGACACCTTTGGATAACTTCAGCCACAGATGAGAAGGACAGTGAATGTCCCTCCTTCCCCAGGAGCACATGGGGAAGAAGAGAGAGAGAGAGAGAGAGAAAAGCAGATATAGTATTACTTGCAACTCATAGCAACATCTACAATAAGTCTTTCCTGCACTACGGCAGGTCTGTAGAAATGATGGCGAGTAACAGCGATGATAAGACATGTACATATAAGAAGTACTCTGAATAGTCATAGAATCTAATGAAGTCACGTCTTATCTGTAAGGCAGATATCCTTTAACCAATTCATTTTCGCGCTGCCGGAAACATCACTGATTATGTCTTTGACACAAAAACTATTGGCCCATAAATGTACAAACCTCTAATGTTAACCTTGAGGACACTATACAAGAATTTCTTTCAGGAAAGCGAACTAACTTCAGAGTAGAAGGAGAGGACCGCACAATAGGCCACACCAGTGATATGTATTATCGACATTAACACAGTGTACACAAAACCAGCATCTGCTGGATGTGATCCAACGCTTACGCTCACTGTTAGACTCCCCAGTATGTACAGGAAGAAGCAGTAGTACTGCTATACTTAGCAAGCCGAAGCCTTTAGAAACTGGCGCATTAGGTCTATTACTATTTGGGTCAGAAACCCCGAGGACCAGAGGTTTCGTACCCCGCGTCCAGCAGCGGGGGTTCGTGGGCCAGATCCCATCCCTCACCAGCTGTGTCGACCCTCCGCCAGGGGAGGGCGTGGAGGCTGCCGGATCTTGCCACATTTGTTTATAAATGAAGATGTTTTATGACGCGTCGTGGCCATGACGTCATGGAGTAACTATCACTGGCGTTCGGTGTGTGTGTGTGTGTGTGTTTGTATTGAAGCTTATGTACGTGAGCAAAGGTGTGGAAATGTCTCTTTTTTTCCCAGCAGGTTAAAGTGGATTGCACATGTGTTTCGAACGAAACAGACGAGAGATATTGAACGACACTTGTCAAACGATAATTTCCTGAAATTCGTCCTGTACACAGTCAGCCCAAGCCAGTCACACTGCCTCTACACGTAAATTGGTGCCAACAGTACCAACACCATACAAGTCAGCAAATGGTACCAACAGTACCAACGCCGCGCAAGCCAGCAACTGGTGCAAACAGTATCAGCACCATACAAGCCAGCAATTGGTGCCAACAGTACTAGCACCGTGCAAGCCAGCCAGTGGTGCCAATAGTAGCAGCACCGTGCAGGCCAGTAAATGGTGCAAACAGTACCAGCACCGTACAGGCCAGCAAATGGTGCCAACAGTGCCAACACCGTACAAGCCAGCCAATGATGCCAACAGTGCCAGCACCATACAAGCCAGCAACTGGTGCCAACAGTGCCAGCACCATACAAGCCAGCAACTGGTGCCAACAGTACCAAAACCGTGCAAGCCAGCCAATGGCGCCAATAGTATCAGCACCGTACAGGCCAGCAAATGGTGCCAACTGTACCAACACCATACAAGCCAGCAACTGGTGCCTACAGTGCCAACACTGTACAAGCCAGCAACTGGTGCCAGTTGCACCAACATGGTGCTCATGACGTCTCTTCGCCACATCATGTGATCATGGGCTTGTTTTCATAAGCGTCTTCTGTTCCTTCACACCCCTTGCTCGTCTTGTTTTGTCTTGTCCTCAAATTGCATTTCTCCCGATTTCTTCTTTTCATTGTGCTAATGTCAAAATATTTCAAATTCATTCCTAGTGAGGAAGAGCTGTGTAATCTATTTACCTATCTATATATCTGTCTACCTCCCAAGCTTAGGTTGCTCTCTTTTCTTTCTGCCTCATATATACGTAGACGGCTGGAACTCATTCCATTAACACACACTTTAAATCTCCCATACAAGGCTTGACAGCTCGTAACTCATGCGAATGTTCCCACACAAATTTCCTTCATCCCTGAGGTATATTTGGGAGGAACAAAATTATCCATATATTCCGTTCGTGTCATAAGAGGCGACCAACAAGGGCGGGAGCGGGGGGCTGGAAACGCTCCCTTCCTTGTATCACCACTCCCCAAAAACAGGAGCGAAGGAAAGAGCCATGCGAGGTTTGCTCCTCGAAGGCTTAGGCTAGGGAGGATTGATGTGGCTTAAGAGGAGCTACGTGCTATCAGTCAACTGAACCAGGGCATGTGACGCGGTCAAGGTAAGCCTGTAGAACTTGGTTCTGGTTTAGGTACATTATGCGTGACATATAGAGAGTGTATGTTTGCAAATTAGGCCGTTGTTTCTCTCTTCCTGACGCTATTTCGCCAAGGCAAAAGAAGTAATTGGTATAAAATGTGTGTGTGTGTGTGTGTGTGTGTGTGTATGTGTGCGTGTACGTGAGTGTGTGCGTGTACGTGTGTTCCCTTCACCGTTACTTGGCTAAAGTTCAAATGAAAGCACCAGTCATTATTGTCAATTACCAGACTAACAAAAGAAAAATCGTGTGGTTTACTCGACGCACATTTCTGAACCATCTCTTATAACACGGGTCGCAGCGAAATAGTTGGGAATACTGTTATCATATCCTGGTCACAGAGAATGAAGTAAAAACATATCCATATGTTTATTTCCCTTGGATGAAAAAAAAAGAAAAAATATGAAAGGCATCGTGAAAGAGAACAGACAAGCGGTAAAACAATTACTTCATTAAACATAGTGGGAGACATTTTGTCCCTCAAGAGTGAAGAAGCGAGATACGCCCAAAGCAGTCTTCATATTAACATAAACTCCAGTTACCCTGTGTAAGTTCGGTAGTTAATGTCTATTAGAATTACGGAGTTGAGGTTGGGTAGCTCAGCCAGCAAAAGCATAGAAAAGACATTCCGTAATCAAAAGACTCCCGATGGAAAGGTTTGAGCGGAGTTTATATATCAGGTCTTTAATGTAATGGCACCGGCTATGTTTGAATGCGTCTTAGTTCGTCGCAGGGATACAAAATTCCGTTGGCGGGAGTCTTGTGGGCGGACATTTACTGTTGCGGTGTGAGTAGAATCTCCCATCATTCCTCATCCCGCCCATTGTCACAACAAACTCGTAATCCTAACGTGACACTCTCGCGGAGCCATGTTTGTTACCCCCATTATAACAGGCTGAGAAGGACGGCACTGACTGGCCAGTGTATAAAGAGGGGGTAATACCTTCTTTGGGATACAGACTAGGCTTGTGGTGGAGCTTACTTAACTTCCCATTGACGATGGTTTTGTTGGCTAGGCTGGCACGACCGTATCTTCCTTAGATGTACGTTCCACTATATATATCTTCCTTAAAGATTTTATTGTATATTTATACTGTTACTGTATAGGGATCACATAAAGATTCGCCACCCTCTCCCCAATAGTAGTTTTTTTTAACCTTGGTTAAGTTGGGTTAGGAGACGAGTTAGATTAGGTTAGTTTTGCATTTTACCCTAACCTAACCAAATTTAACCACACTTTCACTATCCTAGACAAAAAGGTGAGCTTTGTGGGGTTGGGAGGCCAATCATCGGATGATTACGTATACACTGTTACCTCAAGGTTCCGTTTCTAATCAATCTCTTGCCAGTAATATTCATCCACAAAACATCCTTATCTATAACTGTAACCTTCAGCACACCATAACTAAAACTTAAGAAACCCAATGTATGTAGTCAGCTTTCCTATCCTTATTTTGCTTTTAATTTCACTTATTTCATCATCATCCAGCCAAGTTCCCCACACCTGTCTGCCTTAATCCTTGCCTTGCATTGCCTTTCTTCAAGCTCAGAGATTCTAAACAAAACCCTCAACAGTACGATATTTTCGACACGTTCACTAAATACCGCAGGGCCTCTGAGAGGAGGGTGCAGGGTTGTATATCGTACCCGGGCCGGAGGTCCAAAAGAGGGCCCGGGAATTTATATTTATTCATGTTTATCATGGAAGGAGTATAGGAGTTTAAGACCTCAAACGCAGAAAATCAACAGAGCGCTTCATTTCACCCATCTCTCATCTTCCACACCCTTTTTGGATAAAAACAGGATGACTAAAGGGGAAGGGAAGGGCGCCCGAAAGAAACTTTGTACCCCCTGATAAAATTCCTCTCAAGGGCCATGCTAAACACTATTCCTTGTGTAATATAACTTTGCTCCTTACACATACCTTTTCTCTACCCTTGCTCCCTTCCTTCAAGAAATGCTTGGTTTTCCCTAAATCCTTTCGTTATTCCTTTGAAATCTAAGCTTCCTTGACTTAACATTTTTTATCCATGGCATTATTTACACACACTGTCTTCAGTTCGACAGTCTTTTCTATTTTTTTTTTCCAAAATTTTCTTTTCAGCTTTAGAAACTTCCTTACGTCTTCATCCCACCATGTTATACTTCTGTGTACACAGTTTGCATATAAAGTATCGCACACCCTTCTGTTAACCCACCATACTCATTCCTGCCCTGTCTTCTCTCTGTGTGTGTACCAAGTGTGTAACTGAAAATCTTTATGTTTAAAGTATGTATTTGCAAAACACATGCCTGCTGCTACACACAACGTGAATATTATCTCCCCGCTTTCATTTGAACGTAGAAGCCTAAATCCACGTATCACACATCCTCCACTCTATCCCTACCCAACCAATCAAGTTACTTCCCTTGATCTAAATTTATCCTCTGCTGATCTTTCAGGTTCTCACCAGAACGCATCCTTAATCTCCTCTCTATCATTACACGGTTGCATATGCAACCACTACACACTTCACAGCTGTCAATGTTGCAGTGACACACTTGTAGTCAAACATCTATTCAAAACATTCATTCTTTATCAACAATGCCTCATTTTCTCTTGCCTAACCTACTGTATCATTTAGTACGTCTTAACTTCACACCGTCCACTCCATTTCATTCAGAGATCCCACTACCTTTCAGCCTTATGTCATACAGATCTAACATGGTTAATTCTCCCCTTCTCAAGGATCCGGAACTTCTGTTCTTTTACGTTCATCATCCATTCCCCACACGTCCCATCCTCCCATGCGAAACTGCAAGTCTTGTCGGAAGCGGCTGCAGACTTGCCGTGTACATCTGAGGCCATATGCACAGAACTGAAATCCCCAGCACCAAAAACCGTAGCCTAGACTTAATCTTACGCTAAGTTCCTTTTTTTCTCTCTTGAACACACACTGTTACCTTTGCATGACCTTAGTCTTGTCTTGTCTTAGCCAAACCTTCGCTACAAGCCACTCACTTGCACACCTGCCTGTCCTTCCGTTAATGCATGGCTGTGTATAAAAAATCTCACTGTTAATAACACTCTTGAAACATTCCATGGTCCATTCCTTCCAGCTTTCATATGAACTTCACCCGACGTTCACAATTGTGATTATTTTTTCTTTTTCCTGTCTCTTCTACCAACAGCCTCAGGGTGAATATCAGACGTACAAATCACACCACTCAAAAGAACACATTAAATACAATAATCGTTTCTGTTCGCCTACTGCTCATCACTTGTCGCCGGCAACCACCATACACACTTTACAGGTATCAATGTTGCATATTCCCAGCCTCTCACTCTTCCTAAGCTTAATTAAACCCACATAATCTTTAATGATAACCTTTAACAACTCTCATTTATATACAGAAAACTCATCTTCATCCATCTAGTCTTCAAGCGCAGGGTATCCGTAAACTACTACACCGCTTCCCTGCCTCACCTCCCCCCGGTCATGTTATCTGCTGTACGGGTCTCGTTCGACTGAACATATGCTGTCTTCATCGTCTTCACACTCGGTCTATATGATCTCTCGTCTCTCTCTCTTAACCTGTTGTAGATATGCGAGCTTCTCTAACTCTTCAGATATTCAGTAGCTTTTCATTGTGATCTTTTCATCATGACCTGATACATTCTCTGGCTAAGAAGTGGTGTACAATTTACGTTAGAAGTTCCCAAGCTACGCAATCGCTTCTCGTCCATTGATGATACGTCAGTTCAACTATTCACAGCTTTTTTTTTTTTCCTTATTAAATTTGTCTGCAATCCTATTCTTCCCAAATCCTCATCCACCATCTTATATCTCTTTTCGTAAAGCTCACTTCATTACTTATATTCAAGTGTTCTCTTTTCTGATTTCTAAATCATTAACGTCATTCTTATATTACATTTAAACACGCTTCTTGTTTTTCAATAATCACCCATTTATTAACATTAATCCATTATGTAGTTCTCCTTGATCTCCATCATCAATGTTCCTCCTGCTGCAGCACAATAATGTACCTATATTGTCACCTATTCCATTTACTCCGCTAAATCTCCATCCGAAAAAAGATTTTATTACACATCCAACATCTTTGATTATATGCCATTCATCCCAATTTCAACTCCACTTCCTCATTACACATTCCTCCTTTTATCTCATCCACTTGAAAACTCCTCAGGTATTTTCCGGTATATGATGGTATGACACTATTCCTTCAAAATGTCTTCCGAGCATTTCCAGTGACGTGCGTCATCTGCAAAAGCCATGGTATGGAAGGAACACTGTTCACCTTGAAAAAGAAAAAAACAATTTGTAAGGCTCATTTGTAGGTCCCAATTCCTAGCTTAACGGCCGCTCAGCTGTCGATTGCTAGTGGAAACAACATAGTACGGCAGGGAATGACTGTCTCAGCCCAAGCGTCCGTGTTAGGCTATAGCCTAGCCCGGCCAAGCTATAGCCTAGCAGTCTTATCAACAACGCATACTACGCTCTCTTCCGTTACTTTCTTGTCTGGATCGGATACTCACCACTCTGAGGTCCTGAAGGTCGGAGGTCATATCCCTGGGCGCCTTAGGCAGGTTGAGGGAACCCATGAGGCGACAGTTGACGTAAATGTTGGCATTGTTGGCCTGTTGGTCGATCTCCAGCAGCAGCGACCTGAGCCTGATGCGAGGCTTCACCAGGAAAGCCGGCACCCTCTGCGTCTGTGTCTCCCCGTTGATGAGGCTCTCGACCATCACTGTTTCGGGAGGCAAGAAGGAGTCTTATTAAGTGAGAGGGAAATCACCTCTTGTGAGAGTAAACATCGATTTATAGTCTATACCAAGCAAGGTCTGCAGTATACCGCAGGATGTCAGGTGTAAGTGGAGAACGTAAAGGGTACGAGAGCTGCAGATTAAACTAAATGAATAAGAAGCAATGAAGCGTCTGTACAGCAATAAGGAGAAGCAAGAAAAGTCGTGTTAAGCTTTAGAGTATCATCGTAAACTTGGGGACATGTGAGTGAGGTACGTAAGTAACGTCTGAGTAAGCAGGAAAATGCGAAATGCAGATTATGAAATATACCAGGACGGTAGAACATTCGTGTACCCTAAGTTAAGGTAAAAGTTAAGAATAATAAAACATTAATGAAAATTAACATGTTCACTTCATTATGATCCTTAATTCCATACAGAACTTTTAAGATAGTTACCATCTCTGTAATGTATTTTTGATCATTCAGTATCTTTTTTCTGATTAATAATCATTATTTTATCACGAATATTCAAGCCAAAAATGTATGTGGTGAACGCTGCGCTCTATCAAACTCTCGTCCTAAACTCACTCTCTCTGACACATTACCCCTACGGGATTACTCACTCTCTCCATACACAACTATTCACACGCAGCAACCCCTCCTCCCTCACCATTCCCCAAGAGTGAGGTCAGCCGGGCCATGCGGAGTCAAGGCAAATGATGACCGATGTAAACAGGTCAGAGGAGGGCTGACATGATGCAGTTAGGGGTACAGCTGAAACGTGTACATTTTCTGTCATTATACTCTCTTCATACTAAGGGTGTTCTTCCATATATATCTACTTGCAGGCCGCTATGCTGAAAGGATGTAGAGGAGTGGGGATGTGCTTTGTATTCTACTATCCAGCCTCTCTCTCTCTATGTGTTAGATATTAAGGACACTACTGAGATGCTCCATCGGATAACCTCGTCGTAAACCACCAGGTCTCCTGTTATCTAACTCTCCCATGTACTCCATTTCCTCCCACTGGCAACCTTTAGCTAGACAGCTGCTCCCTGTCGTGGTGAAGACACACTTCCCATGTAGTAACCCGAGTACTCCTGCTATCAACTGTTACAATGATGCCAATAAAGAAATTAAAGAATGTGGCTCTCTGCTGTCCTAGGAGTAAAGTATGAAACACAAGATGAATTATGTAATTCATATAAAGGACTTCGATGTATTTTCTTTCATCGTAGCAGTTTCGTTATTCCGAACTGGAGTGTGTGTGTGTGTGTGTGTGTACTTGTCCATTTTTACAGTAAGTGGAGGGAGTTTTATACTCGTGGGTCCCCATCTCTTGTGCATCACTTATAATTAATACTTGAAGATATTTGCAGCAAGAGGTATGGTATGAATAACTGATAGTGATACTGGGGAGAAAAAATCAACTTTCCACATAACTTTTTTATGGGGGAAGTTTCCTTTTCTCCTTAACAAAAAAAAATTTAAAATTCAGCTGAGCTGAAATGCGACTGTACAATTGCCATTACACAAACGATTTAAGAAAAAAAATGTAACTATTCCCATTTGACGTGAGCCAAAAAAGTAAAGGCATGACCTCCAAAGTATTTTTCACCGAGAGAGAATAAAGAACAGTGGTTCGCTAATTGAAAAATTATCAAAGAAAATACCATGAAGAAAACGAACATGTACCGTGGAGCGGAGACTAAAGAAAAACAATCATCCCTGTGAGAATGGCGCAACCCCGTCGCCACCCTGCCCATTTCCCGCTGGAAGTGTTTGGAAGACGGAAAAGTGCTGGGAGCGTGGGCTATATTAACGAGGTGAGGACAGGGGCCTTCGAGAGGGCTAGGGATGGTGGGACGGAGCGAAAGTGTGAGTGGGAGAGTCCAAGACTAGGTGTAGGTGAGAGGATGACAGCCGTCTTCCACCGAGGTAGCGATGTCGGCTCAGAGGGAACAGATGAGTAAACTGGAAATTATGAGATCATTAAGAAGAGTCTGCCTCTACATGTAATGTCAAACGTCTAATGAATATATTACCAGTAAAGGAACAGAAAAGGGAAAGAGCTAATTCCAACATATCTTTCCACGATTTTCCCCTGACCACTTCATATACTATGGTTCTGACCGCTAACAGCATGTCGTCCCCTGTATACCACATCGCTTCGTTTTTATCTATCACATGTACACGTTTTATCCCCCCTGCATGCTTGGGACCCGATAACTGAAAGCTTCTTTCACTTCGTCCTTCCCGAGTCTCCCTCTTCCCATGGCTTTAAAGCAGATCATAATATGTGGCTTTCTCAAACTTACATGGAGACAAACAGTCAGAGAATAACACTTTGATACATACATTTACAGTTATCTTTAAACACTCTAGGACACTGGAGTTACCAGTCTCCCTGTAATTCACGAACCTCAAAACACAAAACAAAATCATTTAAGTTTCCCTTCTTTCTATATTTCTAAAGTCGTACAACGTAAACACGGGAACAGACTAAGAGATGAGAGCAGATCCCTTGTCCCCCTCCCCACTGTTGTGAGAGTAACTATGAATATCACGGTTACATTAGGAACTGAATATGAATAAGAAAAAGCATGAGAAATATAGATGTCAAAGAAGAATACGATTCATCATGTATGTTTGTGAACGTGTCTCATCGATCATTCGTACAACAGCTCCCCCAGATCCCACGCTTCTGTTCTGAGGAACACTTGGAGGGACGTGCCACACACGACGGTCAAGCCGCGGCAGAGATAACGCCGTGATTTGTGGGAAGGGACAGAGCCAGCAAGTTCTCATGTTTACCGTACGTCAGAGGCTGTATGGTATGTTTTAACTGTGCTCAATGCACCACCAACCCATGCTTAGACAGAGTTTTAAGGGAGATTTAAAGATAAACGATTCCTGCCCCAGGAAGCGCTTATATGGGGTTCCCGCATCATTCAGGAAGCTAGGCCATGTCCCTGGGAGGGACCACAGGTCAAAAAGGGTGGTGATAACAGTGCGTACGTCTGTGCAAGATGAATACAGGAAAACAGACGGATAAGTGTTCAGAGCCTTTAGTGGTGAAATTCCATAATGGACATGAGGGGGTGGGTCTTGTGACATGCTGAGCTGATATTTGTAATGTTGGTGAGGTGGGTGTAGTCCAGAACGCCAACGAGAAAGTGCACCTTGTACATGTTTGGGGAGTGGGGTTTCATAAGCGTGCAGATCCGCAGGAGTGGAGTTTAAAAATGTTGGGAACGTGGTTGTTTAGTGCTTTTCGAGTCAATACTGTGTGTATATGTTTTGCAAATGTCGTGTTTGTAGGGGAAGGTGGGATCTATGACTAAAGTTGCTGAAGTGTAAACCAGAGACAAGTTTTTTGAAGTTCCTTTGGTAGGAGGAGTTTAGTGCTGTTACAAGGAAATGTGTGCCGAGCTTACTGTAGCGAGACTGTAATGAAAATGTTTCTATTTATGTGTTGTTCAAGTACCGAATGCATGTGAGTGCTAGGCAGCCGCTGATTAGTCCAACTGCCTTGTTTTACGTGGCTTTCACCTTTGTTTTGTTAGCTATTGACATTGTGGATGACCAGGTAGGCGAGGCACAGTTTAAGACGAAACGGACAAGGTGTTTGTGGAGGATATTGAAGGATTCTTTTCCTTGTCCGAGACTGGTGGCGGTAAGTGATTTTACGGCATTTAGTATGTTTATGGCCTTTGTGTTGGTATTCATAGCCTGGGGGATAAAAATTGTGTTTGTGTGTGTATGTGTGTGTGTGTGTCATCTATGATACCCAGTAGGGTTGGAGGTCTGTTGACTGTTCAGGGTTGCTGGACGGTGCAGGTTGGATTAATGTCCTTCTCTGAATAAAAGGGTGACGGTGGATTTCTGTGGTGATGCAGTCATTGTGTGTTGAGTGAGCCAAACCTCTCATTGCGTGACGTAGTGATTCATGTTTGTTGTTGCTTGAGTAGTGTCAGGGTGTTGGGATGCGACTGTGAGGTCATCTGCATACGAGAGGACTTTCAAACTGTGGTTTACAGGAGGTGATAGTCGGTCATGTGGGGAAAGGATGAAGAAGGTTGCAGATAGAACTGCTCCCTAAAGGACCTCACGTTGAAGACTGAGGGTCTGGACTCTACCCTGGTGGCCAGCTATGAAGTTGTCTAACCATTCTAAATCATTTTCTGTGGAGAGTTTGTGTATTCAGTGTGCGTGGATGTGTTGAGGAACGGTGTAAGATGTTTTATTGATATCTGTTGCCATTTAGCGATATACTGGATGTGTTGTGCGAGGCCCGTTTACACTGTGGGAGTGACTGGGTCAGAAACCAAGCTGTATGGATGAGACTGAGACACAATGGTTGACTTTTTTGTAGATCAGATTTTCGAGGAGTTTAGTTATTAACGACAGTAATGATAGTGGATGATATATATATATATATATATATATATATATATATATCATACCAGTGTTAAGAGATTCCCCCTGCCGTATCATCGCCAGCGTACGGAAAGCAGTACGGTACATAGTCGTGGGGGAACTTCTCACCCGTCTAAAGGAACCCACCTTATCTTCCTCCTTTGTGGAGCGTAATCAGAGAGGTACAAGATCCAAAGGTTGCATGACAGTAGCAATAATGATAAAAGTAATGACAGTGGCGAGTTTCGACATCAACTTTCATCCCGTCATGAACAGCAACCTATCACCCTTTTATTTATGTTACGGATCTAAAGTAGGTCACGCCGGCCTGCTAGAACAATGGACTCCTCTCCTCACTCCCATATTCGGTGAGACCGAGTTAATGCCTTCCCTCAGCTCACTGTTCGGGGATCACTTTTTTACCCTGATGGCCGTAGGTAGGGAAGCGGTTTGTTGGCGGAGACGAGGTAAGACGTGGCAACTGACTGAAGGGAATACGACTGAGTGTTGCGAAGGAACGGTATAGATGTTCCGAGGGACAAAACGGGTGTTGTGGGGTTGTCTACCAGAGGAGTGTTGCCAGAGAAGTTGCAGGCTGACACATGCAACAGAGCATGTGTTGCGAAAAGGTGGAAGATGCTGTGAAACGGTATGGCAAGTGCTCTTAGAGAACCCAAGAGCTCACACACTGCCTAAGACGTACTCCGAAGAACACGACGGCTGGTGTAGGAATGCATGGCCGGTGTTTCGAGAGAACACAAAAGAAGGAAAAACATTTGCCATTAGAGAACTTGACATTTGTGAAAAGGAAGATTATGAGAAAGAGAGAGAGAAAGAGAGAGAGACAGAGAGACAGACAGACAGACCGACAGACGGCCCGACAGTGTTACCAGAGGCGCAGGTGACCCCTCCTACCCAATCTTCCCTCCAACGGGACCTTCCCATACGAAGCAGAACACACCCTCCTCCTGTGTCTGTCTCCAGCCAGCAGGATTCATATGGCCCGAAATCGTTCCATCATCTGCCAACAGCGACATACGAGGAAAACGAAGAGAGTTCAGGAGGCGAGGAAGTAGAAAATGGAGTATCCTTATACGGAGGTCGGAGGAGCGTGTGAGATGCCCAGGGCATCACAGACCTGACGGTACGTGGGCGGCGGTGGGCGTGGTGCGAGGAGGAGGAGGGGGGGGGGGCAGGAGGATTGGTGGTGGTGGGCAGTGATGGTGGTGACGGTAGTGTTAATAGCAGCCGTGTTGATTTTGCAATTCTTTGTACCGTAGGGAGAGGGAGTTTTGCACTCGTGGTGGCCCCCATCCAGTTGAACTCTCTCTCTCTAGTTATGCATGCTGTCTGCTCATTCATTTCATTCATTTCATTCATCCACCGTCCCCATACTACAGGCGTCTGGCTCCCACATCTTTACTGACAAGTTTTTCATTTGATTCTCTGCCCAGATCTCTGCTCACTCTTTCTTAGCAGCTTTTTCAGAGCGCTGTTCAACTGTTCATGTTGTCTAACCGGTTGAGTAAGTTACAAACTGTGATCATATCTGTATCTCTCTTCACTCTTTTCTTTTCCATTTATGTGAGTGTGTTTGCCATTTGTGTGTTACTGGGAGAAAGTTTTACACTCGTGTTGCCCCCGTCTCTTATTTCTTTACATATCAACAATATATTTTCTATTTACACACACAAACACACACACACACACACACACACACACACACACACACATACACAAACACCGGTCTAAGCCAGGTACCCATACATCGACAGCATAAACCATCTTTCAGGGGAAGATGAAGAGCTAGGGTTGGCTGTGGGCAGAGTGCCGCGCCCAGGATTTTAACAGGGTTGGCCCCATGCTGACCCATGGTCAGTGACGCTTACCACCACACCAGGGGGGGCCCGTGTGTGTGTGTGTGTGTGTGTGTAGAGAGACAGACAGACAGACAGAGACAGAGGGAGACAGGCCAGCCTGGTGGAAACAGTAAACACTTGAGACAACAGTTGTCTGGTTGTGCTCAACCCAGCCCCTGACTCACTGTGGGTGGGGCAAGCACTTGAGTGGGGCGAAACGCTCAGGTCACAGCTGCACTTCCGTTAACATATATATCCTCCCCTTCGCTATCCTGGAGGGGGAGAGAGAGAGAGAGAGCTCAAAAGGTTACCCTCCCACGACTTGAGGTTCGCTTAATTTGGGGACTGTCTGTGGAGAAGGATGTAAACCCACCCACCCAACGCCCCCTGTTGTATAGGGGGGTGTGGGTCTGTATACTGTGGTGCCATCCCGTGTTTCACCACGTGTTTCATCCCATGTGTCACCACGTGTTTCATTCCATGTGTCACCGAGTGTTTCATTCCGTCACCACGTGTTTCATTCCATGTGTCACCGAGTGTTTCATTCCATGTTTCATTGTGTGTTTCATTCCGTGTGTCACCATGTGTTTCATCCCATGTGTCATCACGTGTTTCATCCCATGTGTCACCATGTGTTTCATTCCATGCGTCATTAGGTGTTTCATTCTATGTGTCAGCGAGTGTTTCATCCCATGTTTCATCGCGTGTTTCATTCCGTGTGTCACCAAGTGTTTCATCCCATGTGTCATCACGTGTTTCATCCCATGTGCCACCACGTGTTTCATCCCATGCATAACCGCGTGTTTCACTCCATGTCACAATGTGTTTCATCCCATATCACCACCTGTTTCATCCTAAGTGTCATCGCGTGTTTCAACTCATGTATCACCACGTGTTTCCTTCCATGTCTCACAACATGTTTCACCCCGTGTGTGGTCAACATGTTTCACCCCATCCCTCATGCGTTTCACACCATGTTTTCTCCCGCAGTCCAGGTCCTACACCTGTGAAACGTGGTTTCATCGCCACACACAACTACCGCGAGCAGCAGTGTATAAATCAGACCAGGGTGCTGACGAAGGCCTGAGGAGGTCTCGGCGGGACGAGGACGGAAAGCGGCCTCACTGACGAGAAGTGATTGGAGGCGACACCCCTGATATATAGACTTATGGCTCCTGGTGACGGGGGGAGGGGGGAGAGGAGGAGGAGGAGAAGGAAGAAGCGAGGAGAGAGAGAGGATGGAAGGGAGAGAGAGAGAGAGAGAGAGAGAGAGAGAGAGAGAGAGAGAGAGAGAGAGGGGTGTGTGTGTGTGTGTGTGTGATA